>JXWZ01012325.1:0-17998 GCA_000956215.1 Anopheles farauti No. 4
TACAATGGAATGTTATGTTTGAAGTTTTTATCTGTTATTTGAGAAATGTTGGTATAATAGGTAATGTTGGTTTTATCATTGTAAGAAGTTGTACACGTCTTTAGGTTTAGCTGAAATGAATAAATCAAAAAGTTATTTGTTTGGATTTATGAACCAGAGACAATGTAATTTTTAAAACGGAAATCCTTGCATATCAGTTACACTCTGTCATGACTACAGTTTTAACTATTTAAAAAAGGTTTGCACAGTTACACAAATTCCTCTCAACAATTCGATTTGCTGAAAGTTACCTTACAAAAAAAAACTTTACCACCGTAGCCTGTTCTCGCACAGCCCACTGTGCTCAGAGCCGAACGATCCCGAACGTTTGCGTACTCGCAGCATCACGAAACGCAATCAGCCGGTCGACGAGTCTCGGGGGTCAGGGCGCGCGTCGACACACGCACTTGCCGGTAAAACCATGGTAAACAAAGCGCTGGCATCTCCCTTCCGCAGCCGGCTGTCCCATCGCCGGACGCATTCCGTCTCTTCCGCTTGCAGCTCCTTGCAAAGCATTATTTCGCATTTCATCACACCCAACGTGGGCCTTCCGGTAGATTAAAGACAGGATCAATCCATTTACCGGGTGCCACACATATCGTTCGAATGTGGGGCATTATCTGACGCCGTCGTCGAGGATGGTCTTTTTTTTACTCGCACTCTCTGTTTTATCCTGCGTGTTCTGTCGTCTCTTTAGCCACGACGATTGGCAGATATCGCACCGAAGGACACACGGTGTGACGGCAGTCGAGTAATCACCCACCATTTCATGCCAGGTTTGCTCATACATATTCCAGGTAGCAGTGGGGAACAGAGCCAGGTGCCGTGGAGTGAGTAACTTGTTCACCCATCCCTCCCTGTCATCCCCAGCGTGTCAAGGCGTTAAAACAGACGCGTCAAGATAAGTGGAGCAAACGAACGGAAGGAAAGAAAATGCCGAGCAAACAGAGCTTCCGTGTACACAGTGTGCGAAAATACTGCGGGTGGTGATGCAATTACAAACATACACAGGAGGATTCTGATAAATGGAGCAATTTTCATCGGAATAAACGTCCATCGTACTCACGTTCCGCCTTGACACATCGTCACCCTGTTAGATTGCTCGTTCTCCTGTCCAAGCCCTCATGGAAAGTGGTTCCCGATTCGTATGCTTTATTATTATCAGTTACCTGTGAAACCTGCGAACCCAAAATCAAATATAAGAAGCAGAAGCAACAATAAAATACTGTTGTTACACATCACATAATTTTCTAAAAACTCATCAATAACGTTCCAGGTCTCCAGGGAAGTTACGGGGAGGGAAGGCATTTTTTAAATATTCGAATAAATAATAAATTTTCTGATCTTCTGATAAATTTTCTAAATTTACACTGATAACCCAATCCATGGCTGATGCAAATGACGTACTATTTGCCATTTACGTGACTCAACATTTCAGCTCCTTTTTTATTCTACCAGACGCTTCCTAATCGTACCCACGCGTACTACAGATTATGCAATCAAAGTAGCCACCGGTGCTTGAAGATCCTAGGCCGGGAATGATTCATGGCGACTTGGACGAACTTTGGGCAATGTATAGCCACTCGCACGGCCAAACCTTCTGCAAATAGTTTTATACAGTGAGCAATGAGCAAACAGGCACTGCGGGCACCGTTTTCGTGACCACATTTACCTCCGGCAGTTATTCATCTTGCATTGTGTGACACGTGCATGTTGTCACAGCATCACGATAACGATAACATCGTCTGTGTGTGTATATAATATCCATAGTAACTGACCTCCGGTATGTTGATCTCGTTTGGAAGATGATTCACAGTGAGTAGCCTAACTCCATCAAATACCCCGTCCACGTCCACTAGCGTCCAATGTCTACCATCGGATGTCTGACGTCCAACAGCGTGTATCACCACGGTGCTCTGCAGGGCTTATCTCGCTGCATCCCGAGGCGACGACTTCTTGCCTCGGGTTATCGTTACTCGTTCTACACCAACAAAAGCATCACCTAGTTTCAGTCACCTTTGACATGAGGGAAAAGTTCATCCCTCACAGCGGTAGCATAAAAAAAAGCAAACCACCAGCAGATGGAGCAGCTCATCAGCACGGCATTCGACACTTTTATCCTTGCTCCGTGCCAGAAATTGGCGTGTTTCATCATCATCAACTGTCATGTACCGCCTCCAATGGTTTGCGTCACTACCGTTTCTCCTATCGTCTAGGAGGAGACCATGACGACAAAAAAAAAGCTCGCACACGAGAAGAGCGCACGACCATCCTAACCTCACTTATGCAAACATTTATTCCGGCACTTGATCGCCGATTTGGGGCTAGCCATTTTTTTTTTCGTTATTCTTTTGTTGCTGTCGGTGTTGTTCTTCTGTAACATTTCCGACCGACAAGTATGACGGCCCGGGTCGCCCGGAATACCATTACGTTTGTCGTACGGTAGCCTACGGTGTCGATAAAACAAGTGTTTATCGCACCAGCCAAAGCATTTTCCTACGAGTATGTGTTTGTGTGTGGAAACTATTATTTTGCCCCACTCACTCTTTCTCACACAACGGGAGGGCGGGGGTGGGGCTACATTTATTGCTCCATCATAATAGCTGAAAGCGCGCCGGGATCGTAAAGCTGCTTCATTTTCACATGCCCGCCTACTTCTTGTTGCACCACGAAAGTCCGAAAACTGAATGCCCCAGCAACCGGGCAGTTCTGAGCCGATCGCCACGGTGATAATTGGCAGCGAATTACACAATTTGCCGCGATATAAAACACGCCAAACACGCAGAACAAATTAACAACACACGGATGCTGGAACTGGCCGGGTCCTCATTTAAAATCGGTCACCGCTTCCGGGGTGCTGGGAGCCCGGGGTACGAATTACACGCCGATTGTGCTGTTACATCCTACAACGGGGCGATATAAAAGCAGCCATCAAAGTTAGTGCGCTGGTGGACAAACAAACAACCAACGGGCAGCAGGAATTTCCCGACCGGAAACGTTTCACATGGGACATCATCTCTCACGATGAGGCCCTTTAGTGCAAGGCGTGTTCGATACTTTCGAATCGGCTGGTTGGTTGCGCGGTAAATAGTATTAATCCGTACATTCGTTCATTTGACGCGCGTGTTGTCGCGTGTCTTATCGCGCTGTTCATTTTACAGTTCCAGCAATTGCAGCCTGCAATTTGAACGCGACCGCAATGCACACTGCCATAATTGACCACGACGGGGCACGTGGCGTGACGTACGGCGATCGTGCCGTTTGATAAATACCCGCTTAAATCGGGAAGGTGTACCATCATCCACCGGATCCATCCGGGGGTTCCGCTCCCGCTAAGCCTTTGATCGAATTGCTGCCACCGCTTATCGGTAGAATCGACGGGCACTTGTGTGGAACGGAAATGATGAGAAGGGACAATAGTTAACTGGAGAACCAAACATGAGCCGCGCGGATTCCAATCGGATTAGAGCGTGCCACAAATCCGAACATAAACCGAAACACTCGTTCAACATTAGCTAATTGAATAATTTATTGCATTCGAATGGATAAATTGAAAACAAATGGGTGCAACCAAACGTGCCCAAATGCAGCGTGCAGCAGGAGCAGCAGTGGGCAGATACCGGCAAGAGTCACCCGCAACTTGGTCCCCTAGCTCCTACGCTTATTATCCTGCCATAGCCAATCGCTCGCACAAAAGCCGCAAAGGTCAGCCAAAAGGGACCAACCGAGGCCGGTGCGGAGGCTGCATGCCTCTAATTTGATTTAATTTGCCGACAATATGGTATCGGCCTCCGCCGATTTGCGCTCGAGTTTTTGAGGCTGATAAATGAACGTCCGCGAGGGCCTTTTTTGTTCCAATACCTGCACAAAAGTCACCAGATGGTACCGTCTGCGCCCTTCGATGGGACTGCAGCTTTGGAACCTAGACCTCAAACGGTGGCGTCGATACGATCAAGACGCACCGTGGTACGTCGTACGGCAACACAAAAACGCGTGGGTGCGCCATGGCTTTCGGGATAATTGCAGGCGATTTTCACAATGCTACATAAAAGCTTCCTCCCCAGGATCGAAGCCGGTCCCTTTTGCGCTCGGACCCAGAACGCACGGAAACACAAAGCCAAACAAAAGAAGGAGCCGAAAATGGTTCCATTTGCAACCATCACCCGAGCGTTTTGGAGAGTTCAGGTAGCCGGACAATCTGGTGCGCACTTTTCTGTTCGATGAGTTCACGTGTACTTCCCTTGTCGGGTTTACGAATCGAAAGAAAATAGCCTCCGGAGTTGATTGTTGCCCGGAACGCTTAGATCCCTGGACCACCGAAGCGAGTTCTTTCGGTGCATTCGGTGCTGTAATCAGAAAGGGTGCCGGTAAATAGCTTTGATAACCTCACACAGCTCTCACGCAGAGAGTGTCCCAGAAGCGGCCAATGACTGACCAAAAAGTACAAAACGTCTGGTAGTTACTTTGGTTTTTGTGACGTTTTCCAATAAATATAGAAACCGGCAGGTAGGATCAAACGTAAGCGAGTGCCTTTGAAGTGCATTCGCAATCGCATTCCAGACCACCAACCAACCAAGATGCACCTGAGGGTGGTGAGGGACGGCTCTCGAGTCACCAAAGCAACCACAGGAGTGCAAACCAATCGAGCCCATCGGGGCGATATGTTTTATTTTATTTCGTGTGTTTTACCACTCCTGTGGGCACGGAAACTATTACGAAACCCGAAATCGGACGACATTTTCTGCACCGGTAGGGCTGTGCTTCGTACTTGCAAACGCTTTGTTGTCGGCACAGCAGATGAGCAGCTGAAGCAAAACATCAAAGGGCAACGGTTGCGAGCCACAGGAACGCGGCGTCCATCTAGCCGCAGGATGTAGTACAGCAAACGAATGCCAACAAGTCGTTTCGTTATTCCACCGAACCCATTTGCGTGTTCCCGGTGCCTATCGGTCCATATTGGAATATGATACGCATTCGATTCGATTACGCTGGATGTCATAATCTCTACAATGGAATTTAATTTTGAAAATTTTTACGAACGGAGCGGTAGAAGGTGAGTAACATTCGTAGATTTAAAAACGAACCCGAAGCAGAAAAATATAAAAAAAACATCATCCACTACAGCATGTTGCATAAAGGATTAGCAAGTTAATGAGTGATGGAAACAATATAGTCAAGCAAATTATTTAACCTTCAAAGATGCTTCCATCCTGAAAAAACGAATCGATAAGATTTATTGTGCTTAGTATCACTATTCCAGTGACATTATTGCGTTAAAAACATCAGACGCATTGCATGTTTTATAATAATTTTATTTAATACAAAATAAAAAGAGTGTACTATTTATTACAGTGGTTAGCCCATTTCATTATTTCGACACTTCGTTATTTCCTAAAATCGTGATGAGAAAAATTCGTCCTTCAAATTTTCCAAAACTCAATTACGTTTCTGTTCATAGTGCAATTATGTTTCAATAGTGCTGCTAATAGTGCAAATAATAATAAACTATCAGAAAACTATTTATTACAAAAGACTCATTCTCCAATACAAATATTTATTCTTTATTGCAGTTAGATGGAAGTTGTGCAGTGCACGAAAGCAAGAGCCAATAATAACCTTTCAAACGTTTGTAAGGCGAATGTAGAGAATGTTCAAGCTGTAATTACTCTTACCTCGATAAAACGGTACGACTGAAACCGGATATTTTGCCATAATTTTGAATGATTGAAAGAACTAACCGAATAAACATTTTACCACCGAAACGGAAGTGCTCCATTGCCAACAGCATATTAGCAGCGAGACTTTTACTGGGATTCATACAACCGTTGCTCCCTTGGTAGTTAATAGACATCATCTTTCCTAGTGTTGCAACGCATCTATTGCAATCATTGACATTTTAATTTGATATTTAAATTCCAAAGGCTCAAAAAGCATGCAAACGGCTGCATTCCCTCGGGGTGTTTGTCTGCATTGGTGACGGAAAACAGCCTCATAATTAAAGTTTCGCTTGCATATCTCAAAAACACGCTCGCACCTCGTCGACACCAGGATGAAACAAAAAAAAAATCTCGCACATTTTGGACGGTGTCTGCGGCAGAGCAAATTCTCCGTCAAGCATGAAATGCCAGTCATTATCGTGTCATCGTAAATCTCACTCAAAATTCCACACCTCTCGGCTTTCTCCTCGCCGGTGCCACTTGCTCATGTGACCTTGTGCGCCGGATGACACATTACGCCGGTAGCATGCCGTGGTGAGCAGGGCAGCGGGGAATCGTACGGAGTGAGTGATAATGGAACGCCTTTGCGGGCCGGCAAAAGAGTTTAATCTTAGCAATCATTCAAAAATATCCTTTCCAACTTTGTCGGAATGGCCTAGCCATACTACGGCCCGAGGGCTCTTCTACCAGTGGAGGAGCTCCCGCACCCGAAGCATTTCGTACCTCCTTCCCTCTCCCTGCAGGAGACCAAGTCAAGTACGAGAACAAAATCACTGATGAAGCATTTAGTACATTCAGCAGCACACTAAATCAGTATGCAAATAAACGAGGCATTGAGCGACTCGGTGGGAGCGACGCGTTTTCCCACACCGACCGACGGTGGAAGGAGTTGAAAAGCCCGACGAAGGCTAAAATGGAATTGCTGGAAACAACGCACCCCGTCCCAGCCGGTACTAGCAACTGCTAGCCTTTGCAAAAACGCCTGGGAACCCGGGGCTGGCTGTTTTCCGTCTGAGCTGAGCTGTCCTTTTGATTACACTCCATCGTTACACGGATCTCGAAGTTCGGCGAACACAGCACGGTGAGACGGTGAGTTGCGTGCGGCACTTTGGAAGAACTCTAATCGAGTACGGAGGAGTGATTTAAGCGCTTGCAACGAGACGACATCGGTCCTCGCCACGCTACATTAACTCCCAGAACTCGAAACTCTCGCTCTCTGGTCGGATGTCCTACTGCATGGGTTGGGTGTTTGTATTGATGCGTGGCACACACACGGTGCTGTCCAAGGGATGCAGTTTTCGTGGGAAAGGCGTGACGGGAAAGCCGGCCACGTCCTGTAGGCGTTCGCCGCTCCCAAACGCAAATATCGTGGACGAGCGGCAAATGGTCACCGGTTGGCGTTGAAGAGGCAACCAGTAATTTATGACGATCGTGTCCGCAGTGCTGCAGAAGAGAGAAAAGAGGTTTTTTGAAATCATTTGCCTGCACGAGTAGTACATGAGGTGGTACTGCTCTGAATCGGGAAGTCTAATGTCGATTGTCCGACATTACAGAAGGATGCTTCAAATAAATCTATCGGATAGTGGGCTAGCGGGAGGAAAGTGGGACATCCATTGAACAACACTTTCCTGACGTTGAATGCAATTACTGCATTAATGTCGGAATAGAGCAAGTCAGGGGAAGTACCACAACTGAGTTATTGCCCGAACACTGGTAGTCGCTTTTTATAATCACTAAAAATAGGATAAAGGAACATTATTAGATAGTCACGTGGGAATATTTGATAGCTCTTTAAGATAGCTCGCACCCACCCTCGCTAGTGGTAATTAACTGGGTCCTTATAATATGGCCATCCATTTTCAAAAACACACGCATGGTACAGGTCAAACAAAAAAAAATACGGTTAAATAATCCTAGTTGGCAATGCGTGTTCCAGTTTCCAGAGTTTTTCCAACGCCTGCTACGCTTGTTCGTATGTACCAAACCTAACCTACACGTTGCTTCTACTTTGTGACACTCACCACAATGGCGATGAGCGAAAAACGGGTAATGAACTACGTTAGCCAGTAAAAGAACATCGCTTTTCATTCACACACAACGCTCCAATAATAGAAAACGACGGATGGATCCGATTTCAAACCCGTACGCTTCATGCGTGTACATCCACTACGGCAGACCGGAAAGTTTCCGAACCGGGAAAAATCATTTCTCCGAATCACTACCCCGTACGACGAAGAATTTACATAATGAGAACTTCTTTGGCTTTCCTAATCATCGGGCAGTGTAAGGATGGTCACATTACACCCCAGGCAATTATGAATGGTGCTTCTGATAGTGTGCGTGTGTGCATTTGTACGCCGATGACGGTTAGACCGTGGCGCTCCTTACTCCGTAGGTGGGCTTTTGTAAAGTGTAACGTGATTTATTCCCATATCCGATTGCATTAAGGACGACCTATCGTGAGGAGGTTCGAATCGTATGGGAATCAAATCGGTGAGTACTTTTCAAAGAAAACTCGTAACAATTGCTTTAAGTTTTTTTTACATTCAATACGTTTTTGAAATGTAACAGTTTTATTTTTATCAGAATATCGTTTGCAGCCCTTTTTCGTTCGTTATCATATGTTCTTTCGAAAAGGAGTTCTCTCCAAAGTGCATCAAAACTTGAATTTAAAAAAAAAATGAAAATCCTTTAAAACGATTTTTATAAAATGCTTTCTTATCGCTCTTATAAATTCAAAATTTATCGTTTTATATTGTTTAAAAACATGCTCATTTACAACAAATGTTTCCAAAGTCTTACACGCATCTGGTATGCCTAAAAACAGCTTTCTTGTACATAGAAATTTAAATTAAAGATAACTTAGCAAATGGTGGTAGAAAAATTCTGGTATATTTTTTTGTATCTGGTAAATATTTTACAGCAAGTTTTCTTATTTATCTTCACAATTTTGATATAAATCAAACTAATCCATTGTCTGTTCAAGTGATATATGTAAATTGAATTAACCACACCAAAAGTACAGTGCACAAACCTTTTATTACAGAACATTGTAAAGTTTTTGTGTATTATTAGAATGCGATAACAGGACAGAAACTTATACTATTCAGTCAGATCAGGGAACTCCATAATCTTTTAGTTTACTTTCCTGAAGTAATTTTTAGTTACGCTGTTACTATCCATCCATGTAAACCGTGTCATCCAGTGATAGCGTTACTTCTTCGATTGTATCGGCCGCATCACCGTTGCTTGCTTCGCACACGGTCGTATTGCGTTCCGGCTTTGCACCAGTGTTTCCTACAGTACTTTGGCCCACCTCCTTACCCTTCTTTTCATGCACCGACACTACGTGTCGCGTCAAATTCGACGGATCCGCGAACGGTTTCGCACAGTGCTTACAGCTGTACGGTTTTTCCTGCGTATGCGTCCGTACGTGCTTCTTCAGCGCCCACCGTTCCGCGAACGAGCGTGGACAGTTCTCACAGGCGTACGGTTTTTCGTTACGGTGGCGCCGCAGATGCGTTTCGTAGTTTTCCCGCAACACAAACGTCTTGTCGCACATATCACAAATGAACGGGCGGGCCGTATCGTGCCGCTTGACATGTGCCCGGTGCTGCGAACTCGTCCCGAACCGTGCCTCACAGATCGTGCACCGAAACGGTTTGTCTCCCGAGTGGACCCGCTGGTGTTCCTTCAGGTTGCCGCGCTGGGAGAATCGTTTCGAACAGAGCTCACATTCGAACGGCTTCACACCATTGTGCCAATTCAGGTGTTTGTCGTAACCGGATTTGTAGGCAAACTGCTGATCGCACATTGTGCACCGGTAGCGCTTGGTGTCGTCGTGTGATCGCACATGCTTCGAGAGGGTGGATCGAGTTTTGAACGCTGCCGTACACACTGTGCATCGGTGCGTTCGATCCTCCACGTGCGTTTGACGATGCCGGTACAGAAGATTCCGCTCGCGGAACGCTTTCCCACAGTCGATGCACACAAACGAATGATTTTCGTGTGCGTGTACCAAACCCTCGTGCTGTAGAACGGTACCCAATCCAGCAAACGTGTTATCGCAACTATCACATGCATACACATTATCACCGGTCGATGCATTGGCTCCACTTTCTACCGTCCCTTTCGAGTCACCTTTCCGCCGCGATCCTCCACTTTCCTCCGGTACTTTTAAACCTTCCACCATTCCTCTACCAATGTGTAGCGTTTCCTGCTGGTGCACCAACAGTTTCCCATTCGACCCGAACTTGAGCAGACACACGGAACACTCGAACAGGATGCTATGCGTCTTCCGGTGCTTCAAGTAGCGTGGTTCGCGCGCAAAACTTTCACTGCAGATATCGCACACGAATTTCGGGCCAATTTTTTTCCGCCCCGATGTGTCGTCCACCACCACCAGCTTGCCGATGTCGGTTTTGCTGTTGTTATGGTGCACGAAACCGATCACACGCCCACCAGACGCTACTGTTACTTCCGATTTGACGACCCAATCCGTTTCTTCGTCCTTGTCGAACTCATCGGTGCGTTCCGGCTGTTTAGCTGGTGTTTCTACCAATTCCGGAGCGCTCGGTTCGGGTTGATCCGGAACGTTCTCGATCGGTTTGAGTAAATCTTCCAGTTCGAATAGCTCGATCGGCACAAGCAGGTTTTCCTTATCTGCAGAGCTAATTAAATCGGGTTTTTCGAACAACTCGTTCCATTTCTCCGGATCCATAATGTCGTACAGCTGCAACTGATCGTCCATGCGTACACATTTGCTTAGCGTTTGCTGCTTTTCCCTCATGCTTGCTAGCTGTTCTTGACCCTTTAGTATCATTTCGAAGAATTGTGCCGTTGATTCCAGCTGTATGTGACACCCAGGACAGATCCAACGTGGAAGGACACCATCATCAAGCACCTGAACGGGTAGTTTGGAAATGGATTAATTGATTTTCCTTTCTTGAGCCCTTCTAACACACTTACCTTCACCGGTAGGTACTGATTAATAAGCTTGCTCACTTCACATTCACCACCTTCCACGCAGTCTCGGTATAACGGGCGACCATTTTCGTTTCGCTCTCCACACAACCGGCACACTTTCGAGTCGTAAAGTAAGGGTTTTGGCTCTAAATTCGGGTCTAGCGTAGAACTAGACATACTTGTACCGGAGACCAGACAATTTGGTTCATGTGTTTATTTACATTTCGTGCAATACGACACTATACGTATGTCGACCACACCAATGTCGACATAGTTGTCAAACGTTACCGATTTTCTGTTTGTCATTGCTGCTCCAGATTTCGACTTTGTTCGGAGAATTTTTAAATATTTCAGCGTCAATTCGTTTAAAGGAGGATGGTTAATGATCAGAACTGCAATTTAATTTTATTTCATGATTTTTTCCTTTCATTTTTTTATCGCCGTCCTGTCAATTTTTCTGCACAATAATGTTGCTTGGGGCTCGGAAGAAAATGCTGTCAAATCTTACAACTGTCATTGTTACCTGGGACAGCTAGCAGCAAAACGCCAGCAAAATTTACGTGAAAAGGATTACAAGTTCGAGAATTTTGCCAACCAACTAACAAATAATTTAAGCCCCACGGTGCGCGGCACCCAGTGAATCCGTGCAAAAAATCATCCCCAAACTAGCTGCGGTGGAAATCGGCTACTTTTCTACTAAAAGTTCACAGTGAAGGAACAGCACAAACACAGCAAGCAATAGATCAAAATGGTAAGCGGTGGTTATCGACGTTCTCTATTTTCTCCGTGGACAAGGGCCATCGCCACACCGCGAAATCAATAAAAAAGAAACGGCTGTGAAAATTGGCGCACGACTGCAAAAGTCGCGGCATTTTTAACAATGAAAACTAAAACCTCTCCCTGGCTTATCATTACAGTCGTTCGCGGAAAGATTAACCACGCTAATGGCGCGCCCTGGCCAGGATAATGTGCCGCGAGATGATGTGCCGTGGCATCTAAAGTACGGCGGACGGGCGGCAGGAATCGTCGGTGGATTCTGTGAGTAGCGTTTATCGATCGGTTCACCGAAATGTCGGGCAGCCGGGTCGGTGTCCCCTTAAACGAATCGGTCTCACTTTTTAGTTAGTGGTTGCTAATAGTTAGCTGATTTTTATTTGCTCTAAACAGTGCATTAATTAAGGATGTGCTAGGGTAGGAAAAATGGAACAAGGTAAAAGAGGACACAATTTGATTAGGCTTTAGGAGAGACGTTTTTTGGCGCATGAATCATACGTACTGATAAGAGATAACAGCATTAAGACAGTGGAGACAGTGAAGTGAAGCGTAAAAAAAGTAAACACTAAAAACACCAAAACCGATTTTGACTCATTATTATTTCCGCTCAATGTAACTACGAGAGAGTTCTTTTTTCCGTTAACGACTACCATATGAAGCCATCGAAGTGATAACACGTTCTCAGTGTGCTTAATCAAACGAGGAATCAATCGTGCGTAATGGTTTATGCTCGAAAATGTGAAAGGTGCGTGCGAAATTATGAACTATTTTCTGTGCACTCCCCACCCCGTGCCACTCTGTCACCCGTTTGTTCGAAGTGTCGATTTTCACTTGCGGGAAAATCTATCCCCAAAGTAGTAGCCCCTGCGAGAAGAAAGTGAACGCGCGTGTCTAGCGAGGCGAAGAGAATCTCCAATATATACGTATCGTATACATCGCCTGTAAGCGCAAGAGCGAAAGCAAGAGAAGATGTTGGTTTGATGAGAGCGTGTTGCGAAACCATGTGAGTGTGTGTGTGTGTGTGTGTGTGCTATTGCTGTGGTTGTATATGCAAGGATAAGTTTATTTTTGGGGTGAAAAGCACGCTGGCTTGGGTGTGTTAACCTTTTTTTTTTTGTATATTTGCCATATCAGCGCTGCATTGGAGGTTGGTAAATGGTGCCTTCCAGCCCTGTGTAACCATCGTCATCTTATGGCAACAAGGTTATTATGTAATTGCAGCGCGCATTAAAGAAGGACGAGAAATCTTAATAGCGAATTGTAGGATGCTGTGATATTGGATGAAAGCGCTTATACATTTTTTCGAAATATAAATGAAAACAACAAAAGATTATTTCATTTCGGCGAGACTACGCAACAGGGCTGTAGCAGCAGTTTTTAAATATGTAAATGTCCTCTTTGTTTGCTCATACAGCATGCATCAACTGATAACAACTGAAAGATATCTAGCGCGTAGCCACATTAATACTGATGCTTACGTTATTATCTTAATAATGCTTTTTTTCCATTTCCCATTTGTGCCTCTTTCCAGTCGCCGTTTTGTTCGGTTTGTACAATTGCATCGGCATTCTGTTGGGTGACGTGGGCTGTCTGGTCGGTGGCATCCTACAGATACTAGCCGGGTTCGTGGTCCTTGCCATAGAGGCACCGTGTTGCTTCATTTTTATCGACTTTGTGCAGCAGACGGCGGAAAAGGCTGACCAGCGGCCGTACTGGAACCGAGCGGCCCTTTACTGCATGTAAGTTTCTTTGGGTGCGATTTCTTAAAATATTTTCACCGTTCCACAATACTTATGGTTTATTTTAGAATTGCACTACCGCCGGTTTTCATGTGCCTGGGGCTCGGCAGTCTGTTTGGGTGTGGGCTTATATTCGTAACCGGCATGCTGTACGGTATGATGGCGCTTGGCAAAAAGTAAGTACTTGTTAATCGAGTTTGGGTGAAAATGGGGCTACGGTCGTACCTGAAGAGTTTGTAAATATCAAATTTAAGGAGTTGGAGTGCCAATGAAACCAATTGGTTTATCATGATTTAAAATTTATATGATTTTTTTTTAAATAACTTACGCTACAATCATTAACATGTTGATTGCAGCAGTTCTAGCGTAATTAACATAATTGCCAACGTTATTTTATTGATTCCTAATGATTTTAACTTTATTACAGTGAAACTATTCGATATAACAGAAGCACAAATTTTACTTAATCACATACGTGTGCATTATCTTTTTTTGTATCTTCCTCCTATCTCGCTATGCGTGGTTTACAACTACCTTCCTAATAATAACTACTACTACCTCTACTGACACTACCTGCGGCAACCGCAAAACTACTTTAACATCATGGTCATCATCATCATCCTCATCTTTGTACAACTAAAAAAACGCCACATCGCAGAGGATCTCGTGAGGATATGGCGGCAATGGCTTCCCCGAATGCGATGTCACCGGTACAGGGCGTACCGTCAACGGACCAACACTCCACCCTGATGGAGGATCCCGACGTATGGCGTCCCACATAAATCATTCGCTAGAAAATAACAACTACAAAACGCATAAACCATAAACATGCTTCTACTTTCCTTGTCCCTCCGCAACCAATTTCATCCCGCGAGCCAGACATTCCTAGTTGTAGAAACGTATCTCTAACAGTCACTCACTCTTTGTGCTATGTCGCTCGAATAATGTTCACCTCCCAATACGATCGGTACCACTGGTCATCGCCGGCGTTGTGTGTAAAGTGCAATTAGCACACCCTTAAATCGCCCTGGACTTTCCCTCATATGTGAACCAAAGAGTTAGTAAAGAAACATAAAACACACACACAGAAACATAGATAAGAGTCACACTAGCATGCAAATGCAAGCTCGATGCAATACATTCAACCCTATATCATGATAAACGAGAGCACGCGCGCGTACACATGCTCACGTACATTAACGGGATGGTCTTTCGGTAGCTAATTTTGCAAAATAGACTTTAAATTACTCGAGTTGTTTAGTACACATATAAGTACATGTGTATAATTTCGCGTTAATGCCGACGAGAGTTAGATAATACAATGTGTTTAGTTTAGCACAAGTTTCCAAACAGCAGATAGTGTCTGCTAGTACATCGCCCATGTATAGCTTGTTGCAGTTGTCGCGGAAAAGGGGATCGATTTGTGTTTTAAATAGGAACTGAGTTTGCGATTCTATTTTCTCAAGTCCTATCTTCTGTTGTATCACGGTACGTTTGGATGTTCTTTACAGTGCATAAGTCTTATGAAATACCTCCCCCTAGATTATTTTACTAGCCATTAAAGTTAAAACATCGGTCAAGAAATTGGGGACTGTCAGCATACAATCCCGCTAGTTTGTTAAGGCCGCTGATACTTAATCACAGGATCACACACTGTCAAATCAGCAAACGGTTATGTGCTCGTGACCAAATAATGAAAGGCAACATTTAACATTTAAACTGTCATCCTCTTTGATGTTGTTGAATGTAGGGTTCGCTACGGTCGTTTAACTTGTAAGACACACCGAGCTATCATTATCGAAACGATGCTGAAGACAACCGTCACACGAAACCCGCCAGATGTTGATAGCTGACCAAAGCATTGACAGTATCCTTCATCGTCGTGTTACATATGAGTTCGAGACGTAGGACAGGAAACCAAACCAAATCGAAATCCTGGGACACATACAAACAAACACGCACTAAACACAGAAAAAGTTCCATGTGGAGCTTGTTGTTGGTATAAATCAATCATTAATTACTTGTCCAAAAAGCATAAAGAAACCCACCAAAGCCGTGGGCGTAAGGCGGAAGATAACTCAGATGACCAGTGTGTCGCGCACATTGAATAGAACGCATACGCCCCCCAAAAAAAGCACACGCAATCGATTCGCAGTAGGTGTTGTAGAAGTGAGGGAATAAAAATATCGAACTCAAATCATCATGGATGGACGGTTCAATTACTACAGAACGTGGCGAGAAGGCAAAGGCGAAGGTGACTTCTCAAACTCGAAATGATCTCAAATCTCCCTTTCCCTATGGTCGGCCGTACGGCGTGTGCATCCTTAGAAACTCTAATAACGCCAGCGCCATTTGTGACGAGGAATGAAGCAATAATAATTAGTATATATTTACCACCATGCATCGAAGGGGCTATTAATAGCATATGGAGGGAAAACACGCGAGCGCGTCCATCAGTCGCACTTTTATTTATGTTTCTGTTTTTTTTTTTAATAATTTATTTTACTAATTTGCACCCTTACTTTTAGTTAGTTTCATGTTTTTGTGTTTGTGGCAGAAAAGTTACTGCTTTATGTAACTCTTTGGGAATGGTGCCTTCGGTGACCTTTTCTTTAGTTGTAATCATAAAACAACGCATGATAAAAAACGACCTGGACACGGAGAATTTCAACCGACTCAAACACTAACATCATCCGCAGTATTGATTGTTCTGTGCTACATTTAAAACCATTTGCTAGCTGTTTTAAATTATATTGTTTTTTATTTCTTTTAGTGCACGAAGTATTTTTGTATTATTTTGTTCTTTCACTCATTCTGATCTTAGCATTATGTTTCGGTTTGTTAATTTCTGGCACATTTCTTTTTTCGTTTCATCACACTCGTTTTGTTTTTGTTGCGGTATCGTTCGTTGTGGCGTGTAGAGCGTCGTTAGAGGACATGCGAGCAGCGGCAGCAACGTCGGCGGCAGCCAGCTCGTCCGCTGAGCAGGGCAACGGTATGTCGTCAGCTGCTGGTGACGTCGGTGGTGGCGGTAGCACGACGACCAAGCAGAACTCAACGCTAGTATATAATGTCCAACCGATCTCTTACAGCGCACCGCCCCCATACGATAGTGTAGCTTAGTGGAGACGATGGGTCGCAACCGTCGCGCACCAGTTGTAAGCAAGCCGCAGGTCTTTGATATCTCCGCTAGATGTAGAGAGCGAAAAGGCGACAGAAAAGGAAAGCCAATGAAGTTGGAAAATATCTGTATGTTAGAGATAGACTGGGATGGCAAACTTGTGTCGATTCATTCTTTAAGTTCATCTCCCCAAAGTTTGTTGGAACTATCGATACAAACCCATCTGTTTGCCCCTGTCGCACTTTCAGTTTATGGAGTGTAAGTGTATTGAAATACAACATATTTGATTGTATGGAAACTAATTATTACTGCAAAATTGCTTAAAAATGCTTATAGGTCAGTGACTTTTTATCATCGTGTAACTTATAACCTTGCTGTACAAGGAGAACATTTGAAAATGAATGACTGGTTAGTTGAAAGAATTGGCACAGGGTAGTAACAGTTTTGTTTTTAAAAATATTAACATATTTTAAACAAATGATTAAACAAAATTAACTTTCTCTGATCTATTAACATCCAAAGCGAGTGTATTGTTAAAAGTACTCTCACACACAAACGCACTGTTCTTTGCTTGCATAGTATTCAGCAACAGCAAATAGTAGGAAAGGAATAATATTATTTATGAGATATGATTTAGTAAATTGCTTCTTTACAAATGTTTCATGTTAAAAATGTGATAATTTTGGTCCTTACCTTTAAACGGTGGTCTAGCTATCCTAACACCACCACCTTTCTAGCATTCAGCCTGATTTATCTAACAGCGCTAAATATGTACACATTCCAATCGTTCTGCTCAGGCGTCTAGGTAACGCTGATACACGGTCGAGCATTTTCATGTGATATTTCTTGCACTGGAAATGGATATGATGCTGTGTTTAGTAAATATTGTGAGATGGGCGGCTTCGATGGCCTAATATACTGTTCAGTCGTAGAAGAATTTAACCCTATCTTGGCTCTAGAAAGGAGGGAAGACCATAAGTTACATATCCCGCAAAACAACACATTCTTCTTCTGCGGTTCTGTTTAGTATTTGTGACACGATCATCAAGCACGATCGATTAGTCGGTGTTTTTTATCATCAAGGCGAAGGGGTGAACATAATAGTTAAATAATTCAAGGAAAGAATCCAGAGATTGAACGATATCAATGAACAACTGTATCTCTAATTCGCGATAAAAATAAAAATAAAACTCAAGCCACCACCCACAAGCGGATGCGAACCTACGCCGACCAAACGGTTGGGGAGAAGTTGAAATAATAGTCCTCCATTTCGCATGTAGATAAAAAGCATGCATTATGTAAAGAATACCATATTTACATAAAATATATATATATACATATATCGTGTACGATACAAGAACGATAGAAGCGCATAGAAAAATCAAGAAGCAGATGATGAAGAAAAAAACAAACAAATCGTTGAAGAAGCAAAACTAGACATCTAGAGAACAAAAAAGTAAAAATAAAAGAAAATAAAAATGGTAGCAAAATAAGAAATATCGATATAAACGAGTGCAGAAAAATAAAGGAAATAAGAATATTACCGTTACGTTGGTTGTGTTTTTGTCTTTACTTCACTACGATACGTCGGTGAGTTGACCAGCTCATTCGCAATGTATAACGTCGAATTATTGCTAATGAAT
>JXWZ01012328.1:0-16132 GCA_000956215.1 Anopheles farauti No. 4
TTTGTGTGTGTGTGTGTGTGGGGTGGGGTGTTTGTGTGTGGCGTACTGCGTCGAACGAAGCGAATATCCGGCACAGGACGAAGCGAAGGCGCGAACGCAACAGAACCGCAATCGAACCCGAACCCGGAGTGGAGATGTGCATGTGTCGAAACACACGCGCTTGTATTTGTAGATGAACGAAATCGGTTATATGTCCGACTTTTTCGACTTTCCGCCAGCATCTCTCTCACTTTCTCTGTATGTGTATTTTCTTCTTCTTCGTACCGCTAGTAGCTGTGTGCGGATGCCTCCACTAGATAGGTACGCCTCTACTCAGCGGTGAACTTTACCTTTTTTATTTGTTTGCACCATAGAATGACTGCCCACGTCTTGCCCGCATCGTGCAGGCTATTGCAATTTTGCATCCAGGGACATTCACTAAGCAGGATTGAGCGAGCAGGGGCAGCTCCACTGCCCAGAACACAAAGAACGCACAGAAATAAGGAGGGAGGAGGGGGAGGGGGGGGGAATGCACCGTTGTACATCGTAACACCAAGAAAAGCAATTAAACCACAACTGTACAACACTACGCCTTGCTTTTTTCTCAATCCCTGTGTCACATTTTTTTCACTAGAACGATAAAATGCAATATGATTATGAGCCTCAGCGGGGCCCCTTACTGAAAGAACATTGTATCTGAAAATCTCTGGAGTTACTATCCGAATCCATCGTATTAGAGTTATCACAGAGATAAATTTCTTTCACGTCAATCCTAATTAAACCGCTTAAGTCTGCTATTATGTTATCTGTTTTTCTTGTCATACGTTTATTACGCCTAGTATTCGTTTCGTACCCCGTGTTTATTACACCTTGCCGAACAGTTGAGCGACATTATCGAATTCCTCTCTCGGGGAAGCTCGCACGTCGCCACGTGTTATTGCTACTGCTGGCGCTATTTGCCGTGCTGACGTCGGTCCGTGTACGGATGACCACAGTCGGTACGACGTAGTACCTCCGCATACGATAGATCGAGCTTTTGTAGCTTGTGCAGATGTTGTGAGGCGGTCGATGGCTGAAATTGGACCACATCATCCCCGAGCGCGTCATCCATCAGATCAGCGTAGCGGTTTCGCAACCCGAACGGGATGCGTTTCTTATCACCGGATCTCCGCGATCGGGACATTGTCGGTGTTTGATGTGTTGGGGGTACCGCAGTAGTTTGGTTGGCATCACTCTGCCCCGGTTTGGCGATGGACCGATTGTAGATCGTCATCGAGTTGCCGTTCCACGTTTCGGCCGTCGGTCCGAGTGGACCACCATCTCGCTCCGGGTTCCAGGGTCGGAAGGAGGGTCGGTGTTTACGGGTACTACCGGGTCGGGGTGGCGTCGGAGTCTGGGGAGTGGTACCACCCGGTGTCGCTGCCTGCTGCGCCTCACGCCGGTGACTTCGACGTCGTGACTTGCGCTTATGTACACCGACCGTCACCGAGATGAAGTCAAGCTGCGATTGCTGCGGTTGGTTCTGATCTAATGGCGGCTGGGGTTGTTGCTGACTCTGTTCACCATCACCTGCCAGGGGCTTGGTTTGTTCCTCCTCCGCGTATCGACTGGCGGCCTTAGCTTGGCGCGCAATACGCCGACGTTCGGACTTGGTGATACATTCGGACATTGCGAATGACTGCTCGCTGACGGCAGAAGACGAAACGAAGCTAACCGTCTCCTGATCGTCATCCTGTTCGTATTCCTCCTCCACACCAAACCTACTCGATGGTTCCTCATTAGCCGGTGTTACCGGTGGAACTGGATTGGAGCCGCTCCTACCAGGTAATCCAGCGGCAGTCGACATCGCCACCGGTTTCGTGTCATCCAGTAGCGGCAGCTGATCGCCCTCGTCGCGATTCTCGGCCGCCTTCCGCAGCACACTGAAGATCTCTCGAAACAGCTCGCGATGGGCCGGGCTGAAGCGGAACCGCGAGTCGATCGCACTTTCATCCTCGTAGATGCTGAACCGCCAGTCCTTACCGTCCGCAATCGTGCACAGGAAGTTGCGTGGACTTTCGTCCGTCTGCGTTGCTTTGTTGCTTACCTCGTCCGAGTAGCCGGAGCTGGCCGTTTCCGCCTCGGAACATTCGGCTATGGGCACGGTGGCGCTAGCCGATGTGCCGCCCGCCGGCACGACTGGACTGAACTGTATCATATAGCGCGGAGCAACAACTTCCTCGGAGTCTGCTGGATCGGTGAGCAACTGTTGTGGTTGACAGCTATCAACGGGCGTGTTGTTGCCGGAGCCGGTTGCTGTTGCTGTTGCCTTCCGCACCAGCGGCTGCCGGTGCACTTCCAGCAGGGCCTCATACTTCTCGACCAGCTCGCGGTAGGGATTAGTTGGACTGACACAGTCACTTGTCGCCAGACTCAGGCTATCGGGTTTGTTCGGTGATAGCTGGAAGACGTTTAAAACAGACTTGGAGTTTAGAAATATTGCTAAGATAGAAAACGTTACTTGATCATTTTTTGCTGGGCTCTTTGGTTTACTGTTTTACTCTCTCTCTCTCTTTCTCTTTTTCTCTCTCTCTCTATCGCTCTCTCGTAAAATCTCTCTTTCTCTGTTTTCTTTAATGTTGTTTATTATTACATACGTATGAAACATCATGTACATTTATTGATTTATTAGTACCAGGCAAAGATCTTAAGGTGGAGTCTTGCCTGTTGGTGTCATTAGGTTGTACGATAACAAATTATTAGTCAACAATACGTTAGATAATTACATATACATGCACTATCACTACTAAGGATCGCTTGGTTCGTTAATTTACATGTTATAAGCTACTAAATTTGAAAGCTGACGGTTTAAACAAACCTAAAAGGGCCAAACCAATTTCTGGTATGAACCAAATGTCTTTGAGTCATATTTTGAAAATAGACGAAAACGAATGCATCAAAATATCTCAAAAATATGCAGCTCTCATCGCGATATCTCACGAGAAGATTTGAGCAATCTCGTGCCCATAAAATGCGCCTCGCAGTTAAGTTAAGTAAAATTAACAGTTATTTATTCTAAATTCGGAATCTGATTTTGTTATTGTTATCGGTACAGGCGCACCCATTTGCCGATTATGGAAGCATTTTTAAGATTATAATTCTACAAGCTACTAAAATATTGTGGTTTACTATTGTCTTTACAAGGTGGCTTTTTACACGGAAGATTACGCATTCGATCCTCCTGCAGCTGGTGAAAGTAACAGGATGTTACTATTTTTTGTTTGCCAATCAAAAAAATACACGCACATGTAGGTACTATGCAAGACCAAGTGAGGGTAGTGTGATAAATAAATAAGTAATGGCCATTTACTATACGGAACGAATCCATCTCCGAAAGCACGCACGCAGATTACACTTTTGTAGGGTATGTTAGGGTCATTTGTGTATGTGTGCGTGTGTTCTGGATCAGGGGAAAGCGATTTAAGAGTACTACAAACTACAGGCAGTTGAGCTGCTCGTACGTCGGCACGCTTATCAGCTGGTGTATGATCAGCGCGGGTCGGTGCAAGTAGTGGAGCATCCGCTTGAGGATGGTGAACTTGCGTACTACGAGCAGCCATAGTTCGAGCAAAAGCCTAACGATATTTACGGGCAGCGTATGCAGATACTTGGACGAGTGTGCACATATAGAGCAAGTTTTCGCCTAGAACGGAACAGAAAAAAATGAGAAAGAAGGAGAAACAAAAAAGAAAGAAAGAAAGTTGTAAGATGACACAAAACAAAAAGAACAGATAAACATGCATTAAGACAAGCATATTAAAAATTGGTGGTGCGAAAACGTGTACTAATTTGTGCAAATTAAGTTGATGCGTAAGTTAGTATGTGTTGTTACGCTTCGACTTGTTATACTATAACCATTACCCACTACTATTGCCAATACTGCTACCATTAATATAACTATTAGACGTAAGATACAACTTGAATGTACATATAACTACATCTTTCAGACAACAAATGTATCGCAATGATAAAAAGAGTCTTACGATGAAAACAGAGAGACAGAAAGAGTGAGAGGGATAGAGAGAAAGAGCAAGAGAGAGAGAGAGAGAGAGAGAGAGTTTGAGAGAGACAAAAGTGGAAAAGAAGAGCAAGAGAGTTCATGTGTGTTGGAATTTGCATGGCATATTTCAATCTGGGCAGATCTCAATAGACACAAGCAAGAAGCTGACAGCTGTCGCCTCGAGCACGCTTTTAAGTATTCCAACACAGTCGGACAAAAAAGTCTGGCACGCCGAGCGGTCTACGTACGGCCCGGTACGGTACCTCTATCGTTACAGTCGACCGGTACATCTTCGGAAATTCCGTGTTTTGAATGAGATCCATCAAACTGGCGTCATCATCTTCGGTGCCGGTGAGGATGGAATCGTTGTCTGGCTGCTCGCCCAGATCCCGCAAACACCGTGTACACACTTGTCCTTGCCTGCGAAAATTGGTAAACAATCCCACGCGCGTTACAAATACGCTTGTATCCACCTGTCACTTGGACACTTACCGGAACTCCTCTAGCACTGACAGCTCATCGCGCACGGACTTGATATCGGACGAGTGGACGTTCATCAGCTTCGATTGAAGGGCGGTGTTCTCGTGCGCGATTGCCGCCAGCTGTTCCTCCAGTTCGCCCACCTTGCCCTGCTCCGACAGCAAACACTTCTGGGTACGCTTTAGCTCCTGCATAATGCGCAAAACCTCCTCGTTATCTTCGCTCAGCGTTTGCTCGTCCGCATCGCCACCCCCATCTACTTCCTCGACGTTGTTCGTATCGTGGAGGGTTGTTGTCCCGTCGACAGAAGTCGAATGCACGGTATCACTCATCTTCACCGGTGTGGCCGTTTTAGTGGCTGACGGACACTGTGGGAGGAAGAACCATTAGGAAGGAACATCAACTACTGATAATGGCACTTGACCGTTCGGCGATAGTGATTTCAAACTGTCTGTTTCTATTCAAGATACGCAAAGCAGAAAATTATTTTCCGACCATACGGAATGAATTTAAATTCATAAATTTCTTCTCAGAAGTTAAACCAATAAGACCAACGTTTTCGTAACGTACCTTCAAACATTCTCTTTGTACAAGTATTTTGTTGTATGTGATCTTATGCTAAGAACACGGGTGAATGTTCTTCAGTTGATTGTTGATTTGTTGTACGTCAATCTTAATTTTTAATGCTTAAACTGTTAAATTTTGATTTTTGAAAAATTCAATTAAAAAACTAGGCTTGGTCTCTTGTTCAGAAACTAGACAGCCTGGAAGGTTTGTCGGTTCTGTAGTAGCAAAGAAAATACTCTCAGCAATGTGGAGTCAGGACTTACGGTTTCGGGTGTCTGTCGAATACTATTGCTATCCTCATCCTGGGGCGAAACGGTTGGTTTGGCGTCTTTCGATGCATGGCTGAGCTGCGAGCTGGTGATTGTAATAGTCGGTAATCCTGGCAATTGTTGCTGTTTCGACCGTCGGTCTGCCACCGCCTGACGTCGAGCATCCTCGAGCGAACGGGTCAGCTCCTCTACTTTGGTTTCTAAGCTCTCAATATTACTACACAGCCTGTAACGCGCAGTACAAAAGGTGAATATCTGTTGCTTTGAAGCTTGAAAGGAGTGTGATGCGCTTACTGTTTCACGTGCTTCTTCTCCGCCTGGTATTCAAGTGCTAGCTTGTACTTGTCTCTCTCTAGATCTTGAATGCTCACCTCGAGCTGCTCGTATATCTTCATCCGTGAGTCGTTTACCTCACGTAGCGCGGCGTTCTGCTTCGTTAAGTACTGAGAAGGAGTGAAAGAAATATGTTGTACCGTTGTCGCTTGTAATCCCCAAAAAATTTACTAACCTCTATCTCCTGTACATGATCGTCGATCACATTCTGATGGTGTTTTAGGGTCGCTTCCAGTTCCTTGTTACGTTCCAAGAGCGTTTTGCCGAGCTCTGCAGCCAATTGCAGATCTGTATAACGTGGGCGAATTAAGCAAAGGTTGTATTAGGATAGCTAACTTTTTTTTCACTGGAAATCCAATATCCAACACAAAAAAGGAGATGGAAAGAAGCTATGCATAACGTACTCCACACACCGTGCAGAAGTGTGCGAGATTGTATACTTCCAGGCTAGCTGGATCATGCTAGGCCACAAAGTATGCAATCTAGCTGTACGGGATGCTGTACAGCGGCTGAACAACAGCTGTATAAGTAAGTGCAGTTAAAATAAACCCCTAGTAGAAGCAGTGCATAATGTAGGCCATGTGAGGCATTGTGTTGTGCGAACTTCCCCTTTCATAAGCAACTCTCAGGCAGCAGAACCCCTCGATAACGCCGAACCCTGTTCCTCTAGCACGCGTACAGACACACGCAACGTAAAGTAAAACACGCGAAAAGCCCAAACCCTCGAGTGCAATTTGCAACAGTGCAGACGTTATCTAGCATGGCATTATCCTGACACATATACATACATACAGACATGTGAAAATCGCCCCGAAAAATGCGATGGAATAAAACAGGCGTACACAACACGGACACAAACACATGCAGGCAAACATGCAGCCAACAAAATGTTCCCTTTGTGGACGGTAATGCGTGCGGTAATGCGGAGATGAAGGGTGCAAAGGATGTACGGGGAGCGCGATGAAATAAAACTACTGCTGGTGGCGACACATGCGACAGATTCGTGGGTGTGGAGGGCAAAACTTACCGTCCAGCATGTACTGGGAGCTTTCGTCGACGAGATGCTCATCGAACACGTCACTCGTTAGGCCGCTCATAGTGTTGCACGGGGTATTAGATATCGTTTTAGAAAACTACAGCGAAACGCTGAGCGAGGCAAGACAAGAACGCACCGGCCGTCGACAAGCACTGAGATGGTTCGAGAAAATTTCTGCTCCCTGGCGTCTGGGGGTTCTGCCGTATCTGCCACACTTCCCGCTCTGCGAAGTTAGAGGTTCTCAGTGGCCGTCTAACGCTGCTGACGTGAAGATGACCAGTCGCGTACAACACCTTAAACTGGAGGGAGGATTGTGGATTGTGGAAGGTTCCAGGACTTTTACGGCACGCAGATTTAAATTGCTTTGATCGGACAGAATTCACAATGTTTGCAGCGCATCAGCAACGACGCAGTACGCCGCGGTGTCGCCAGTAGCTATTCCCCTATATTCTTAAAGTGTCAGTAGCTATGTGGCGCTTTGAGAGCCACAGCCGGTCTTGTGTGCGTATGTGTTTTGTAGGGTGACTTTCTGACCGAGAGCTGGCGAGAGCAGAAGATGCGCGCACGGGCATTAAGTTCGCCCGCTTTCTGGCCGGTTACACGAGACGGCCGTTGCTTGCGTTAGGTTGATAGGTTGATGGACTGTATGTTGTGACTCAGCCGATGCCCGGCAAAACGACCGCCGGCATCGAAAAAAGGTTATACGACGACTACGCACTGCACAACTCCACTCCAGCACACCGCACTGACCGCTTACGAACGACAAACTGACCGCCTCAAACAACACATCGGCTTCGTGAGTTGCGAAGTGCCACCGTCGTATGTTTGTGTGTGCGTGCCACGCATGCCCATTGCTTGCACCTCCGACCCGAGCCCTTCGGGGTTTTTTAATTCTTTTCATAACTCGATATCGATCCACGGGAGAGAGATGAAAGTACAGCGAGACGCATGCAGTCACGTGCGCACACTCCTCGCCAAAAAAGTACTTTCTTTCGATTTTCGAAGCAGCTGTTGCCGGGCACTGACTGGTTGAAAAGGGGGAATTTGATGCACCGGGCTAACCCTTGCAAGTGAGTACTTTATATGGATTTGTATCGTTTTACGCATTAACATAACATGTTTGTGAGTGTAATTTTTCTCTTGCTAGAAGTAACCAATTTCGGCACCCCGATGTTAAATGCCTATGGGAGCACGGGGATAAATTGAACCTTTCGCAAATTTATGCAATGTAATGTACATGTAATACATTTAAAAGCGTCTCTAAACCTGTAGATTGACACGAATAACAGATTGGGCAAATAATTAATTAACCAGACTTAAATGCAGGACGAAAGTCAAACTTTGAGAGAAAACAACAAGACAAAAAATAGTAATAAATTGTAATGTATGTAAATGTAAATAGTAATGAAATGGAAATATGATCCAATGTTAAATGTAGGTTATATTGATAGTTCTAATTTAATCAAGATGACTACATCTCTCAACGAGTTAGGTATTTCGAACAAAATAAATACACAAAGAATAATATTTTCCATGTTTTGAAATGCTTTTCTAAAAGACATTTCCTCAGCCCGCGCGGTGAACAAATCATGATATGTCGCATAAAAAATGGAGCTTTTCACACGACTCCAACCTCTCCTACGAGTACGTCCACTGTCCATTGATTGCACTCGCTGTCGTTAGCGCTTCCCGCAGACGGGTGCACGTCGTGGTAAACGTCATCCAAATCGCACCGGATCGGTGGAGCTTGACAACCGCCTATGATGGCGTTCCCTTCCACCGTTCGCAACCCGATTTATGGTTTTGCTCGTTACGATTAACCCTTATCGTGCAAACGATGAGTTAGCCTTTGAACTTCGCTTCGTGTCTCGCTCCCAGCTGCCTCATAAACGGAAGCTCAAATAAGCAAACTTGCAAGGTCGATATCTTATCACGTATGGTTTTCTTTCTACGGGAGGCGATGTATGACTTTTGCAACACCGTCCCGTTTTAAACCCGGCCCTGATATCAAGCTGGCTGGCGGCGCTCAAGGGTATGTGTGTGTGCGCTTTGTTATTCTTGCTGCATTTCTTCCGATCGAAAGATAGCATTACTGGAGCTGTTTTACGTAGACGATTCCCGAGATGATGGTTTAGGGGGTTGCAGATAGCCAATCGCAGATGTTAGATTTCGAACGATCGATCCGCACTCCAACCACGCGGTCCAAGGTCGGCAGAAAATGGCGACAGGAGAATGGAAAACCCGATAGCGACGAAATCGTGGTGGCGTAATGGTACGAGATGTTAAAATGTTTTTTTTAAAGAAATGTCAAGTACGAATCCGGATGATGCCATCTGTTTACTAAGCGATGACTTCAGCTACCCATGGACAATTGACATAACCCATTAGTTGCACAGGCACTCGCATATATTTACATAATGTTCGTCGTCTTTTCACATTTCATTGTGAACTTAGTGCCGGACGCGATCGCTTTTGAGTACTTGTGTCATAAGGAACGCACCGCTAAGTAATCACATCATAAGGTATGTACATGTGCAAAGATCAAGTGCCAAAAATAAAACGAAACTGTTTTAAACCGCCAGTATCCGCTGCTGCAAGCTGTTCCACATAGTTTGATCCATTACCTCGAATGCCCCTCCCCCACCTTCCCTTCTCGTCCTCCCACTTCGAGGACGTCAACCAGGTGCGATCGGTTTTTGCTCCTCTCATAGCCAGCCACGGGTAGAAACACGCCACACCAAGCAGCACTGCAGAGGCAATAAGCCGACACCTTGGGAAAGACTTTTTATTTTACAACGAAAATGTACTACCCAACAGATAGTGGAAGGGTACCTTTCGAAGAGAAGGAAGGTGGCGTGGGGAAGATGTAGGGGTAGGCGGGAATGGGGAAAGAACAACAGAACTAGAACTAGACTGAGAGAACTTACCGGCAGCGTTCCACTTCAGGCAGTCCTTGTTGGTGAGCAGTGACCATTCGAAGCTGAGATCAGTGTTTGATGACATGATGATAGTGCGGTGCGGGCTGATGTGCGGCCGTTTTCAAACATTTGCCCTCAGTTGCTCCAAAACCCTGCCCGTAACCTGCAACGCTGCTGCGACTAGAGATTTGTTGTGCGGTGCCGTAGTATTTTTTTTTTCGCTTTCGCTCCTTCCTGCACTACTTCGTCACCTAATTGACGGTACAGGCTCGTGCACAAGATGGTGGCCTGTGTTGTCTTCGCCTTCGCAGCATCGAACGACCATATTCCAAAACGTAGGCCTGTGCGGGGCGCGTCCGGTGCCGCCACCACCACCACCACTACTCAATCCGGCGACGGGAGTGGGAGGGGTCTAGGCGGGGCTCGATTCGATTTCCTTGCCACTATTTTATCGGACGAACGTGCTGTTTTGGTACCTTTCCCTATGAAAACCGACACGAAATGGAAACAAGCAAAACGCAAAAAAGAAAACAACAGTTGAAAATATGAGGATCGCGAGTTTTGTTGCAAATAGTTTCATTCAAAATTTGAGCGAGCACAAAGGGTGCAAAAAAAAATAACAATGTACACAGCTAGTTTTAGCGTCATATGGACGCAAATACGTGTTCGAATGCGACGTTGATACAATATGTTTGATGCCTTTCGAAATATTTCCGAAAGCCATATATTTGGCATGCTTTTGTAGCAAGCACGTACCGCGGAATTGATTCTTCTGTGAGATTTTTTTCTTCTTTTTCTTAGAGAATGCAATACCCTGCACGCTACGTCTTTATATATGTACATATGCACATTGTTCCTAAATTTCTATCTAAGTACAAGTGTGCACTGTCCTAATAGAGGGGTGTTTATATATATGAGTGTGGTAGTGATACAATGAGATTCTGCGTGGCTCACTCTGGCTCTCTCACGCGCACTTCACCGGCTTCGCTCACACCCAAGCGGATTCATCTTGCCACACAAGCTGACTCTCGGCCTTGAGATGAAGTAATAATGATTCGACACTTTCCACGGTTCGTGGAAGAGGGAGGGTTAGGAGAGGCCGCTCTCTCTCTCTCTCTCTCTTCCCGCGCGGCCTGTTTGCTGAGTGTCTGTGTTTGATGGATGGCGGCGGCCCCAATATGGTAGAAGCTTGTGGAGGTTGATAGGAGACATGGTGGCGATCGCTGATCGGCTGTTTTATCACCGAGCTTGTCATCGTGACAGTTGATCGCGATTAGTATCGTGCATTAGTTTACTACGCCACGATCGCATTCGGAAACCAACCCAAGTAAAAACGCTCCAGCGCGAGTGAGAGTAAACTTCGCCCGTTCCTCCGCTCGGCTCCTTCATTTACCAGTGGCAGCGATTGTCAAAAATGGCAAACGACTGTGTTTGTGTGCTATCACTTCGCAAGCGAAAGTGATAGGCACATACTTTGTTGGCGAGTTCGATGGCACAGGTGAGCGAGCGAGTGAGTGGTGAGACTGAAAGCAGCGAGTTGGTTGCAGCAGCGCCCCCTTCGCTCGACGCTTTCGTCAGCGTTTGTGCAGTCGTTGCCTCATACATTCTGCTGACCGTCCAATGCTCTTTCGTTTGTTGTTTGTTTTTTTCTTCTTCTTGTGCTGGTTGCTGTGTTGTGATGAGTGTTATTTTTAGCTGCTACTGGGCGCAATTTTGGCTTTCGAAATGCATCCGAGCTTTCTCCTCTCGCACCCTGCCTGACGAACACCGAAGCACAAACACACACATACACATGCCTAGATAGCCGGAACACCAGACGAACTCCCGTATTTCTTGCGTTAGGGTCTTAAGATAAGGAGACTTTACGTTGCAGCCTAATGCATCCATTTAAATCATCCACTTTTCCTTCAATCAAAGCCCCCGTCACCCGGCTGCTTTCCTTTCACCGGATCATTTCACTCGCCTTCCGCAACACTCTCTAAAAAAAAACCACACAACAAACATACCCAGAAGTCCTACTGGGTGTATGTGTGTCTCTTTCGCTCTATTTCCCTATCGCATCGACTAGTGCTGGCAAGAGTCGCCAGCAGCAGACGGTGCAGAAATGTAGGATTTGGTCCATCGCTGCAATGGAATGCAACAACCCTTCCCTTCCGCGCTGTTTCGCTTCCTCGCCAGTGGACCCACACGCGGACGGAACTAGTTTTGGTGAAGAATTCAGGCATAAAAAAAACAACGGCTCACTCACGGCTGAGCAAAGTCATTGGAAAACCCCCGTTTCCCCCCGACAAAAAGGGCGTTCAGCTGCACTTTACCTTTCACAACACAAATACACACATCGCACGAACTCCTGGTAAATCGAGCAACACACGCGCACAACCGATTTTGACACGCACCTGTGGCGCGAGTGATGGCGATTAGGGAAATGGTGACGACGGGACGCTGAGTCCACTGTCTGCCAGTTTTCGGATGCTGGTTTTGGGTTGGTAAAAACTAAACGCACACAAGAAAAAAAAAACACAAAAGGAGGTACAAATTAAAACACACAAAAACGACAAACGCGACACGACGGCACACGTTGCAGAAGGTCGGGTTGTGCGTGGGGCTAAAAGGTCCGCGTCCACTAAACCACACGGTGACGCACAAATCCACACCACGAGACACCCGCAGCACGAGTGGCTGTGGTGCTAGCAAAATGCCTGCCGAGATCCAAGCTGCGGCCGTTGCTGCTGCTTCGCTAGGCTCGGTATGGTTTTTTTTCTTGAACACCACATCACCGATCACTGAAACCGCTGCAACCAGACGCTCGTGGGAGCTTTCGGTTCGGCTCTTACACTCTCTCTCTCTCTGCTGAGCTCGCGCTCACCGAAGAAACGTGCACACGTTAACATTGACGACACCTTGAGCTGACCGCTGTGTCCAAATGGTTATCCAAAAACGAAAAATCATTTAAGCGAAAAAACATACACGGCCGATGAAGTCGTTGTGCGCAAACAGTGTTAATCGATCGTAGACCCTTCTCAATTCTCTCGCCGAGACCGACGGCTGTGTCTCGCTCTATCATACGGCACGTTTGGGCTCGATCACTGACCAGACCGGAGCGGTCAACATCAACTTGGACCTTAAGTAGGCGCACGAATGCCGAGTTACTATTTAACTTTTTCCTTTCCGCGTAATCGGAACGATCGTATCACGTTGGGATAAAATTCCGATAAATATTCCAGCAAAGTGAAAACATTCATTTGTAATAGTATTACTTATTATTAGTACTATATATAAAATTATGTCTAAACCCGTCCATATATTTTATAAGCTTGAAAATTTGTCAAATGGGCTATAATTAAAATTTATTTAAAATAATCGCAAAAAAATTCCTATTCGAAAAAAAAATACTGTTTTTCTTTTTGTGTTTAACGAGCTACGTAGTTTGGACCCTTTTGCTAAGAAATTACTATTTTTTTAAAAACACGATTTCTGGATAGTCGCTTCTAGATAGAAGGAGCCAGTCTAGATGAAATCGTGGTACCGGGTCTGTTGCGTGAAAAACCGGCACCACTAACACTAGTCCGTTCCAAGTAATGAACATTAGTCCATCCCAAATAATGAGGAAAAAAAAGAATGGCAGAATATTTTTGAATAAATAATAACATGAATTAGGAAATAACTCAGAACATATTATTTCTACAAGATAATAAATTTTTAGCAGTATCCATGCACTTTCGGCTGTCGCGATTGTGGCACAATGATATGTGAAGTAATTTATGAAACAATTACAATGCATATATTTTGTTCGATAACTCCTCTTTGATCGTGGATTTTGTGAACTTTAGTTAAAAATAATAAATCTTGAGCAAACATTATTACGATCGAAGTTTGTTCAAAGCATCCACATTGTGTGTCTAATAAAAAAAACACTCTCTCTCTCTCTCTCTCTCTCTCTCTCTCTTTCTTAGTCCCCCTCTCTGTGGCAAGCAAACAGATCGTGCTTACGCACCCACGTACGATCGTCGGTCCAGTGTGGGCGCAGCGCTGAGCTTTCGCTCTTCGCTTTTCGCAGTTGCTTGGCTCTAAAACCGTCACGTTTCTTTCTTCTCTCCTTCTGCAGCGGTGCAGCAGTTCGATGACTTCAAGTTTGCTCCCTTTTGCTTGATCGGTAGCGCCTTGCGTGTTCCACCTCCACCACGAATCCTGCCTTTCCAAGCATAACAATCATCTGTGTGGTTGTGTGTGCTGACTACAACTCCATCGGCTAGCCAGTGCTGGATGCTTTATGCTGTTAGTTGAATGATTAAAGGTTGAAGTGATCATGTAGAGGAATTAAAAAAAAAAAACATGTTAACGACCACAACCCTGCAATAAACTCAACTTGAAATTACTGTCAAATCTTAACTCAAATGCACTGACTCACATCCCATGGGGAACTTACGCTTCTTATGCACTTCGGTTGAATTCATGAGTATGAGGTGTCGTGGCAACCTTGAACATTCTTCATCATACCGGTTCGCTTGCTGCAGCGCTGCGTCCCATACGTTACTCCATACATTTCCAGACTTCATCCTAGCGTATCACGTTAATAAAGTTTAACGTCACGTAGGTTCTCCAAACATATTTACAAATATCTTTTAGCAAGTTCCTTTTGTTGACGGCTTTTAAATATTAAACCACTACCTGAATGTAGGGTTTTCATACACATAGAAACGCAAACTATACAACATCACATCGTTACGTATTATACGTCACGGTCCGACAAAATTGATTCGTAAAATTCAATAAGTAATGATGATGGTAAAGATTCTCGTTATCAAATGCTTGATCCAGTGAAAATATCAAAACCATTTTTCAGTTTGTTTACGAAACAATGGCAAAGTGGGTCGACATTATCGTTAATTTTTTTAAGTTGTACGATATCTTATCTATGGGGTCGATATGCTACGCATCACTGATGTGTTTAACGTTAATTTGATGAAGTGAGGTTTAATTCCCCCCAGTGTGCACAGGTCGATCATGTACTTCTCAGGAGAAAAGCAATAACATACAACACGAATAGGATGCCTTTAACAATTCGATTTTTCGATTTTATTTTGGAGAAATAAAGGGTTACTTAACACACACACACCTGACATCTCGATATTCCTCAGCGCGTATTCGTACTACAAGAAGATTATTACGTGATAATGTCGGTAGTAGTAACAGTAAGTAGTAGGTCATAACGCTTGATTAAATTGAGCATAACAAAAACCAGATAGCTAGGGGGTATGGAACGTTCAATATGTACAGTAAGCCTATCGGAGCAGGTTCGATTATAAAGTACGCGTGAAAATAGATGCTAAAGGGGTAGTAGATCCCTGTGCCTTAAACGAAACCCTTTCGAATGTGTGTAATGTGTGTTTTTTTTCGGGCGGGAAAGGTCACCTCAAGAATGTCTCGTCCAGAATAATATACGTGCGATGCAGCCTTAAAACATACCCGAAGCGGGTGACAAACAGAACCAAAAGAAAAACAAAAATAACCAGACTCGCTAACCGAAAGCAGATGCTTAATACGTGCCCGAGTGGGAAGATCGTACGTGTCGCGCAACGTGGTCCCTATCACTAGTTCGTTTAGTATCACTCTGCACTCGCATTTCATGTACGCTGCATTGCGCTGTCAGTTTCAATCGATGGTTCCACTGATGCAGCGTTTTTCAAGCTATGATGAAAATGACGCATCTCAAAACACCGCCACAAAATGGTGTTAACATTTATGGCGTGTAGATTTGAAAAGCAAACCCACAACTAGCCTTTTTGCCATGGAAAATAAAATATTACGCACTCTAAAATGAACTGCCATCTGCGCACGATAGCTGTTTACAAGAGCATATTGTTATTGATACATTTGTTTTTGTTTTTTTGTACATTTTAAAAATCTACATGATTGTAGTTGCATTTCAGGTAACATGACTAAAAATAAACTACAATAAAACTAATACAAATGTAAACAAAAGGAGAAAAAACATTCTTTTCACTTCAAACATCGTTCACGACAGTGCATGTGGTAGTTCATTTCACATTGCGTAATATTTTATGTTCTATGCTACGAATGGTAATTTTGAGTTCACACTTCATATTGTCATGCAACAATTGTTAGCAACACTTCGAAATGGTGAATTTACGACGGGTGCTGTTCAGAGCAGCTTGACTAACACGTGTAAAGCACCAACACGGACAAACAAAGCCCAAACGGTCGCTACTACAATCTGGCCCGGGCCGCAGTCGGTTCAGCAATTGTGACACTTTACCAGTCCCACCTCGTCGCAGTTCATGCACTTGAGGGCAACGAATTCGGCGGTGAAGTGGTTCCGATGGATCGACTTCTTGGAGCCACCACATGACGGACACGGTAGCAGCCGGTACCCACCGCACACCTTGCACAAGTATGGTGATTCGAGACACTGCAACAGGAGAGAGAGAGAAAAAAAATATTTATATATATTTATATATAATATAATATACATATTTATAATATATATATT
>JXWZ01012330.1:0-12928 GCA_000956215.1 Anopheles farauti No. 4
AGAGTGTGCGATTTGTGTTGAAAATACAGGAACATAACTTACCCGAAATCAATCCGCGCCTGCGCTTACAGGGTTTAACAGCAACGATCAGTTGAACTAATCGCTTCATACAATCACGTGAAAGGGCAGAACTTAGTCGAATACGAAATTACGGCGGTTTGTGATTGACGACGACGAGATTTGTGTAATCGAAATGAAACGCAAACGCAAACAACAAGCACACTCAATCAGGAAACGATCGAATACACTCCACGGCGAGTAACACGAATAATGACTAAACAATAATAATTATAACAAATATATTGTTGAATATATCCTTTACTCCCTTCCTTCCGACAAATTTCATTCGATGCAAGTATGATGATGCGTGATGTATGCCGCGTGCAGCGGTGTATGGATATATCACCCGAATATAGGCAGCAAAGTGTGGTGTTTAGAACAAAAAAAAAACGAAGTACACACACTCAAACTCATAAGACTTGTCGTCAAATCGGTAGTGAGTGAAGTAACTCGAGAGCAAGAGGAGATGGAGAGAACAAAAATAAACCCAAAAATCAAACAATCACTAGTGGAAATAATCAGACGCTGGCGGGAAAACGGAAATTCTAATCACGCGCGCAGTCTGTGGGGCCTGCAGCACTAGAACTCGATGTGTGTAATGTGTATGAATGTACTTCTGGCAGTGGATGGGCCACCCAGATGTGCGTGTGCATGTTTGCGTGTTTGTAAACATACTCTCATCAATGTCTAAATTGTTGCAAATCAGATATAAAATCGCTGCATATTTCTAAACTAATCTAATCTGCGCTAATCTGGGCTGGTTCATTTGTATAGCTTGAACGACTATGAAAAGCTCGCACATCATGTGGGTTTAGACGCAACGGAGGCGGTAGAAAAATCTAAAAGGCCAAAGAAAATTCCATAATCTCGTTCTTAAGCACCGAGCGAGGTGTGTTGTGAATCCCTGTTTCGATAGCTAGTTTTTCTGATGCATTCATTTTTATACGTTCCCAGTCTAACAATGCAACGCCTGTTGTACTTCAGATCATCTAATGTGTACCAGTAGGATATAGGATCCCATATGCGTGTGTGCGTTTGTGTGTCCTGGTGTTGTTAGAAAAGTTGTGACGCATGGCTCAATGAATGATCGTTCTTACTTGATACGCTGCTAATCCATCCCCGCTCATACCCTTCTAAATGCCGCTCTATAATTGCTTACCGATTGTTTCTGTCCGATGCCGATTCAGTTACTTGGGTTGTATGTGCGTGTGCGCGTGTGTGTATGTATGTAACAGATAAATTATTAAGATAAAGTCAGCAAACTGTTATGCTCCTTCTTCAACAGAAGCAGTAACGGAGGGAAGAAACAAAGCACAGGTGACGAGAATGCAAAAAAAAGCAAAACACAAAACCTTTACACTAATCAAAACTGTGCACTGCAAGGTAGGAGAACTGCAGTCAGAACTGGTGCAAACGGAAAAGCAAATTATACAGTGGCTTTTGAAACTATCATGTTCGGGGTTGAGGGGCAAACGTGCAGTAACCATAATACAAAGATACGCATAGTAGCATGCCGTGTATGTATGCAAAACCATGGCACTCTTGGGGGTGGGTTTTTTTTTTGGATTTACGTACATAGGAAGAGATGGGAGGGGGCAATACGAAAGTCCAGCACCGGAGGATGGATTAGTGGGAAAAGGGAATTTATTAAATATTGTTGACGATGGTTTTGGAAACTGAATAACCAGTAGCGATCAGGGTCGATAAGAAATAAGAGTAAATATACAAATAGAGATAAATAAAAAATCAATAACAAGACGGAGATAGACGAAGAAAGACTTTGAAGCAGCAGTAGCGGAAAGGAGAACAGAATTACAATTGTTTGGTTGTTCGAATAATGCGCAATGGAAACATGTCTTCAGACGCCTTCCGACAACTCCCTTCAGATCTAGCAAACGTGACAAATAAACCAAAATACTACACAAATCACCGGCAGCAACTATCGAAACCCAATGAGTATGAGTATGGACGCTACAAACCTGGAAGAAGAAAAACTTTGAATCATTTCCTCCTATCCAGACAAGCTCTAATTAATGTGCATCTACTTTTCTCGAATGTATTTCAAAGTATAATAAAACAGAACCTTACCGTGCAACATAAACCTTTAACCGTGATGAGTATAGACTTTTTTATAGAGTTGTGAGTGTTTTTTTTTCTCTCCCAGGTAACGATGGAATCGCAGCAACCATAGAGATGACATTCTAGAGTCTGAACGCGTTCATGGGTGTAAGTTCACAGAAAAGATTCTGCTCAGTCTCGGACACTATGGAAAAGAAATTACCGTGCAACGAGAATATTCAGTCGGAAGTAAGTACGCATATCACTCGATAGTTGGCTAAATTGTAATCATTTGGAATAAATCCTAGCATTATCGACTACTGAACGTTTGGAAGATATGTGAAAAAATTCGTCCAATGCTCGGGCCGATCGCGGAAAAGTTGTACACAAATTTCCGACAACAAGATATCTGCCATTCCGGCTCGATTCCTGTGTGTACGTTTGCCAACATCCTACTGTGTCATCTTGGCGACGAAATAACGAACAAGGAAGAAATTTGTCAAATTGCTAACTATTTCGATGGCGCAACGGGTCGAATATCGTACGAACAGTTTTGTGATGTACTTTTTGCGAATAGTCAGGAGAAGGATCAACTTATTGCGTATGGTGATCACCACCAAAGCACGTCAGATCGTCTCTCCATTCACGAGCATCGTAAGCTACAGCTTACGCTGATGTCAATAGCTAAAGCGTTACGTTATCGGGAACAAGTTTTGCGGCCCTATTTCGAGGACTACTCTGTGACTACCAATTCTGGCCAATTCTGTACCATCCGTTATGCCACCCGTGTGCTGTACTTCCTAGGTGTTACACTGTCAAAGCCAGACACTGAGCTGCTCGCAAAACGTTTCTCCACCGACGGGCATATGTTCCACTATCAGGCTTTTATCGATGCGATCGATGAACTGTTTCGTTTTTTGGATGCTCTTGAAGGGGCGATCGATCGCGAACGCGATGACGAATTGGTTCCTCCGAAAATAATTCACACTCAGTTGCCCAAGGTGGATCGTCCCGAGGTGGGTAAGGTGTCAATTTCCGAATTGCTTACGAAACGCACCGCTTATCATCCATGTCTGGAACCAAAACGGGTGGATTATCCCATCGACGAACTGTTGCTGCGTGTTCAGCGCCATATTTATAATGGCCGGATCTATTTGAAAGATTTCTTCCAACAGTATGATCCTCTCAAATGTGGCTGGTTGACAAAGAGCACGTTCATCCGCTGTCTCGATATAATAGGCCTTTCGTCAATGAGTCGGCTGCCGTTAAATGAGCGCGAGATCAAAGCGCTTTGCCATAGATACACTGACGTCAAGGATCGAGCAAAAATTTATTGGACTCTGTTCGTGGATGAAATGAACAGTGTATTTACCGAGCCATGGCTGGAAAAGAGACCGTTTAAGCATATCGAAAGTCCTCCTCAGAAGGTGAAGAATTTACCGCATCCTGGAAAATATCAACTGGCTGCGGATGCTCTCAAAGAATCCGCAAAAATTGTCACTGAATTGAAAGCCAAAATCACGCGTCAAAGGATATCAATAGAATCGTGTTTTAAAGATTACGACAAACATCGCAATGGCCACGTGAGTTTCAGTCAAGCACAATCAGTTTATTCCATGTGTGGAATTCATCTCGAAGCACGGGAAGCTTTCTTATTAGAGCAAGTTTATGGAGACGCTCTGGGATTTGATTACGTTCAATTTTTAAAAGACATCGACATCGACACGGTTTCAAATTCGAACGACACCCTGACGTTTCGTAAAATCATTGAACACATCAACAAAACCACTGCAGAATTCAGCACAACAATGCCCCACGAAAAGGATATAGTCCGTGTGCTCGCAAAGGTGAAAGCACAAGTCGTTCGGCGTCGCTTACGATTGATAGATTTCATGCAGGGCTTTGATCCGTTGAACCATCATCGCATCAGTGATGTCCAGTTCTGTAGAGGATTAGTCACAGCCAGTGTTCAACTAACACCGGCTGAGATGCAACTACTTTGCGAGTTCTTTCAAACTCCCACCAGCGAGACGGTGGACTACAAAAGGTTTTGTGATACCATATCGGAGGTAGACTACCAACCAAATCTGGAAAAAGCGCCGCTTCTGGTACCATGCAGCCATTATCCGGCCGACGAACAGCCTGTCAATTTTTTGAACTTCAACGAACGGACCATCGTTTCGAAGGCACTACAGAAGCTTGCGCGGCACGCGGACATCGTCTCGAATATTGGATCACTTTTGAATGATTTTGATAAGCAAAATGTTGGCCGTGTCAGTCGAAATCATTTGATGCGCGCACTGGCTATGCGGGATCTTCACACGCGTATCTCAAGCCGCGAGTTTGATGTATTGTGCAAGTATTTTGCTGTTGAAATTGGTAAGAAGAAGGAATTTGGGTATAGTAGCTTACTGTATTTAATACTTTTACTTTTCTCGTGCCAGGGTATCGCCAAGAAGTTAATTATCGAGCATTGCTGGAAGCCGTTAACTACTTGTACGCGAATCGAGAGATTCATCCCTTCTGAATTGTAGTTTTTGAAACATTATTTGGAATATTAATCCAAGAATAATATAAATTTGCATCATGGTATCGTAAAACGAGTTTTTCAAACAAAAAGCTGTCACAACAATGGATGACATTTCTCTCCTGAGCTGTCAGTGCAATGTTGTTCTCTATCCTTCTCGCTCGCACGCGCAGCTCGTAATCGGTTATGTCAAGCTAACCTTTCTTTCTGCTGAAGATTTTTTTTCTCGCCAAGTTTGCGGTGTTAGAATCAGGTGCTGCGTGTTCGTGTGTGTCGGTCCGAAAAAAGAGGCCCCAACATACCAGAGGCTTCCCCCGGAGCAGAGTGCTCGACGTGACACGAGTTACAGCGTAACAAGGCCGCCGCAAAATGTATCGTTTGCTGGTGCAGAAGGCGCTCGCGAACAATTCGAAAGTACGTATTCCCGAGCGGACGGGGTAGGTGTGCCAGGATTTGCAGGAGGATGCAAAAGCCCCGACTGTGTTATGTCATAATACACGGCGGTGTTATCGTGGCGATGCACTTCTCTCGCCCTCGCCAGATGAATGGCACACCGTGTTGCAACGGGGCGGCGTGATGCATTTTGCATCACCGCCCATCTTCGTGATATTGTAGTGAAATTTTTAAAGCCCTGCGGTGCATCCTATGCACACGCTCCCGGCGGCACTGGCGATGGCGCGGCATTGACGCGTGACGTCGGTTGGAATGAGTGTTTATTTTTGTGTCACTAAAAGCGTGTGATCTAATCGTTTGATGCTTGTCTTCTTTTAGCGACCGTCCGCCCAGCTGTTCGCCGTCGCGAGTCGATCGTACAGTGGAAGCGCACGAGGATCCAACCTGCCACCGTTCCAGGAGGCAGGATTCGGAAAAGTGTTAGTGATCCTTTCCCCATTCCTTATCGGAGGAGGCGTCGTCACCTACGCGAAGTGAGTTTTCCCTGCACGGGCAGTTCAGGGTGTTGATGATAAGATAATCCTGCCAGTACACGCTATCACTGATCATCGCGATGTTTTTGTTAAACAGGTACGATAATGATTTCCGCAAGACTTTGATCACGAACGTCCCAGCACTGGAACCGGTGCTGAAGACGCTGCTGCAAGAGACAAACCCGCTGGATGAGGTGTCCAAAAAGATGGACGATATTAGTAAAACCATCGGCGAGTACACCTCGACCATTACCGGCTTCTTCGGTGGTGGAGAGGAGGAAAAGAAACCGGAAAAGAGTAAGCTTCATTTGCTATGGTGTTTTGTGCTGTTTTACTTACTTACTTTTTTCCTTCCTCAGAACCTGACTTGCCACCCATCACTCGATCCAAGTCGGTCCATGTTCCCGTACCATCGCCTCCGCTACCGAAACCCGAACCCATCAATCTCTCCGACAAGGTACCTGAATCACCAAGGAAACAGGAAGCTGCTCCAAAGGTTGCTTCTCCAGCACCGGTAGCTAGAGCGACGCCTGCCACCGCCACTACTGTCGCTCCTGCCAAGAGTGCAGCATCTGCTTCGCCATCGAAACCGGTGGCTCTGAAATCGAGTACCACCGAACCGGTACCGAAATCCATCAGTGATCTGGAGCAGCAGGTCGAAGTGGCTGCTACGATCGCGATCAAGGAATACGGTAACGCAGTGGCAGTGCTAAAGACGTACACCGACGAGGTGCGTAAGGTTGTCGACGAATCGATCGAAAAACTCGATTCGTCGAGCTGGACCACGCTGCGCAATCGCACCAGTGCGCGTGACACTGCCCTCCAGGCTGCTGAAGCCTCCGCCGACCAGGCTAAAGCAAACATCGAGAAGCTGCACGTGCTGCTCAACAGCCGCGAAATCAAATGTTCGGACGAGTTGAAGGATAAGGCACGCCAGAACATTGCCGCCTATCTGGAGCATCTGAAGAAGGCGAAGGAGGAGGTTTACGCGGCCCGCGATCTGGCCGCACTGGGTGAAAAGTACTGGAAGCGGGTCGAGACGGCCCGGAACTACTTCGTCGACGAGATGGAATCACTCTTCCCGGGCATTAATCTTGCCGAACGGAAGCTAAACCTCTCGCACGACGAGCTCGATCTGTTCATACTGCACGCGTACACGCAGGTGATTACGCATCAGAAGGAACTGCAGAAGCTGCAGATCGAGGGTGATCAGAATTTGCGCCGCGCGCTAGAGGCCGTACGTGGGACCGACCAGAGCGAAGAGGTAAAGGCACGCCTGGAGTACGAGATCGCGAAGGAAACGCTACGTTTGAACGTGCTCAACCAAAAGAAACTGCTGCGTGCGCGAGCTGAGCTGGAGCAGCAGTTGCGCGAGCAGATGAAGCGCCAGACGGAGGCACATGTTGACCATCTGAAGGACGCGTTAACGCAGAAGGAGGTGGAGATGAGGCGCAAGTTCCAGCGAGAGCTGGACGAGAAGATCACGACGGAGCAGGCTAGCTACAAGCTGCAGCTGGCCGCGATGTTGGGCAAGATGAAGGGCATCCATAAGGCGCTGATCGGTAAGTGTGGCAAACGGGTGCATTGCTTTTTTATTGTTGTTTATTTCGCAATCCGAGGTTTCGATCCTAGAAGGAGACACAGGACGGTTCTCTGCGTGTGCGTGTATGTGTGTATGTTTATTGTGATTTCGCTAACAGTTTGCCGTGTTATTTGCTCTTCTTTCCCGCACAACGCACCACACTCAACCCATTACCATTGACTCATTCATTTGTACTCATCATTAAAATGTGCTATTGAACTGTGTTGCTAACTGCGTGCAGAGATCGATACCGAAATGAAAGGTACATATAATGGATATTGTTACATATGAATCTAATATGCATGCGAGCAATTGTTTTATACATCAGAACGGTTCACATATGACCCGGTTAGCTTCAATTGTGGTTGAAATTATTGTGCAATGTTTGACGATAACATTCTCCAATCAAAACAAATCGAAAGGAATCGAACAACATTCCCGAGTCGTTCATATGTGAACTAACTGAGGTTATTGTTTTATTGGCCGTATTATTTGTGTAATTTTCGACCGAAATTAGGGGCGCACTTTAATTGTTTCCTATTTCATCCGATCCCCCCAAACAGAGCACGCCGACGCGGAGAAGAGCGCACATCAAGCGCAAGCCCTGTGGGGTGCGTGCCAATCGCTCTGGTCCTCCATCCGCAGCGGACAACCAGGCAAATCGTGGCGCGATCAGTTACGCCCGCTGAAGGACGAAATCGCGGCCGTTGCACGCTCGGCGGAAGGGGATGAGTTGGTGAAAGTCGTGCTGAAGGGACTGCCGGAAACGGCCGTCAACCGGGGCGTCTATCCGGAGGATGCACTGCGCGAACGGTTCCTCAAGGTAGAGGAAGTTTCGCGCCGTTTGGCGCTCATTCCTGCGGACGGTGCGCGGCTACCGATGTACTTCCTGTCCTACCTGCAGGCCGCCCTGATTGCCCGTCCCGACAAGCCCATCTCGCAGGACGAGCTCGAGAACAAACCGTTCGACTTCAGCAAGCTCGACACGTACGACATTTTGAACCGTGCCCGGTACTGGCTCGATCGGGGTGACCTCGTGAAAACGGTCCAGTACGTTAATCTGCTGCAGGGTGCACCTCGCAAGGCGGCACTGGAATGGTTGAACGAGGCGCGCCTGCTACTGGAAACGCAACAAGCTGCCAGCACGCTGATGGCGCATGCCGCCGCCAGCGGTGTCCGATTCCTGTGAGGCATGTGATTGCGTATTATTTAACTAACTTGGTCTGGCTGAATCGATTCGATTGGAGGGAATCACTGCTTACCGATCGCAATTTGTTACAGTGTATGTGTGTGTTTGTGGGGGGAAAGGGGGAGGGGGAGGGCGCTGCACCAGCCTGGGTGCGAGTTGCAGAGCGCTATTTGTGTTGCCTAATTCACTTTAATTTCCTTTCGGGTAGTGTGTAGCTGCCGTACGGTGCTATGCGGTGGAAATGCGAAGCAAAACAAACAAAAAATCCATTATGGGTATCAACTAACATAGTGATGAAGGCAAAAAGTATTGTTAAAAGGATGTTCTTTTACTTCCCCCATCGTGATTTGTGGATTGATTTTTAAACACGTTCTTCAAACACTCTTCCTCTGCAATAGTGGCACCGCTTTCGAGCCAATGATTCGATATGTATTCGATATGCATGTGGGAACACACTTCTGCAAACGTTAACGATAGCAGCAATACAAGATGATGGGGGCTGAAGGGCGCGGAAGACAGAATAAGAAAAACATTTAATAAAGTCAGTCAGTCATGTCAGATGGATCATTACTAGTGGTCGTTTTATTGTTTTAATTGTAAAGAGCTGCTATGTTTCAAACACGTTTAGTTTGGTGTAATTTGAATTTCAGTGTTTCAAATTTAATTTTTCCAGTTGTGTTGTGAATTGAACGTATTCTAAACGATTTTTTTTAAATTATCCTTAGTTCTATTTTTTTCATCTTATTCAGCATTTTATTCTATTTTATACATTTTCATCATAAGCATTTCAATGACATTGTCCCATAGTGCGTTAGCTGTATGCTGGCACTTTTTGACAGCAACCACCTGTGCAGTCAATTTTACTTGATTTCTTCTTTGTTTATTTACATTTTATTTTAACATTCAAGCCAAGCCGATCGCCACGTCCGTCGTCGTTCTAGCGACAATTTGTGTAATAATTAATTTAAGAAGATAATCTTAACTAGCATTTTGGACAGTTAATTACGTATAGCGTTTTTTGGTTCTGTTAAAACATTTCGACTTAAACTCATTTGCACTGTTTCTGTTTCTCACACATCACTTGATCTTGCGCCACTTGCAACGATATATTCCTGTGATATTATAGTTATTTACCGCCACACTCCGGTGCATTCTTCGCACACTTAATGTACTGAACCCATCCTGTGCGTTGTCGCAGCAATAATAATGCTCAAAATAGTGATATTTACACTTCTGGCACTTGCCGGCGTTTGCCTTGGATCCGGCTTGGAGACTGTTAGCGATGATGATCTTGTCAAAAAGTTTCACAGTCACAACAACTTTATTGTTCTATTTTGTAAGTACTTGTAGAATCATGCTACAGTAAATACGATTTAATAATTATTGATGTTATTTTCTCTTTTTAGCTAAACAAAACTGTGCCGATTGTGACAAATATGAGGATATTTTGGCGAAATTGAAACAGGAAATCGAGGACAACCTGCAGGCCCATGCCGTGAAAGCGGTTAGTAGCTCGATGGCTCGGCTCTACAGCCCAACCAAGGAACCGGCTGTCGTGTATTTCCGCCACGGTGTTCCCCTGCTGTACGATGGTCCGGTCGAGGTGGACGCTCTGATTGGTAAATTGATTCAAAACAAAGACCCCAACGTGAAAGAGCTTTCGGACGAAACGTTTGAGCACCTTACGCAGGCATCGAGTGGAGCCACTACTGGTGATTGGTTTATTATGTTGTAGGTATTTGTATGGGCAGGAAGTTGGGTCGTTCACTGATGCATTTTAATGCGATTTCAGCTACACAACGAAATGTGTTGATTGCCAACGCCTTACCGCGGTCTGGGAAGCGGTTGCCGCAGATCTGAAGACGCGAATGAACGTTGCCCGAGTCGATAAGGATGGTAAAGGTACCGAAACTGCTGCTCGCTTCCAAGTTAAGGATGCACCAGAATTCATTTTGTATGTTATTTCGATCGCACACTTTTGTCCATGCTTTTTTTTGCTAATTATTTTCCAACTGTTTTTGCAGCCTCCGACAGGGCAAATACTATCGCTATGAAATAAGCAAGTACGACATAAAATCATTTGTAACATTCGCGCAGGATTGGTATAGAAACGCTAAGGCCGAACGAGTCCCAGTACCACTGTCTCCATTGTAAGACGAATTTATATTATATTACTGGTAGGTTAGTTCTCTCAATAACAACTATTTTCCTATCTCTACTTGCAGCGATAATTTGGTTGAGTTGGCGGTTCAGCATCTGAAGAACATGCCACAACTGTACGCCAAGCTATACAACGATTATCCGATGGTGGTGTATGCTTTAGCATTAGTTCTGTTGTTCATTATCGGTGGTTTTGCACTCGCCATCGTTCTAGCTATTATTACACACTGCAAAGCGGCATCCCGTGCGAAGAAACAGACAATCAAAAAGGCGAAATAAGGCTCAGCTCGGTAGTTTTGCAAACATATTTTTACACCTAGCGTAAAGGTCTTCTGATTTTAAAATAAAGCCTTTTAAACGTGATTTTATCTCGTATCCTGAAAAATGTTCCATGCGAATTTAGATTTTTAAGAAAATGAATTTTATTAATTAAAAATTTCCTTCCGTTTCCTTCAATTGTCATTCATCCGGTCCTGCGGTGATTCCACAATGCGCATGAACTGTCAACGAGGTAAACAAACCAAACGGTGTGCTACGAAACAAAAATCATATGGTAAAGCACCTAAAAAATTCTTCGAATTACCCTCGGATGGACACGATCGTTACGAATTGCGATAGTATAGGCCCTTTATAGAATGTCCAAAACGACGGCTAGCAGCAGCGATGGACCACCTGCAGTGAAAAAGTCCACGGAAAAAGCATCACGCAAGCGGGACCGCACTGACGGTGCTGCTGCCACTGGTGGTGGTGTTAGGGCCGGAAAAGGTAACGACGCTAGCAACTTCCAGCGCAAACAAACCGATCGTCACACGATAAAGAACCGGGTTCTACCAAAGTATTTCACGCGCGAGAACGACGTCTACGTTACGTACAAGTCGGACTTTACGGTAAGAAGCGACGCGAGACAGCGTATGCACGTGCGAAAGTGTTCACGTTTGCTGTTCTTCCATTTTGCAGTACCAGTTCAAATCCTGCCTCGACATTCTCAACTCTTCGCTCGGCGAAGTTTACCTGCACTGCACCGGACGGGCGATCAATCGTGGTATCAACCTGGCACTGCGGATAAAGGACGAATATCCGGAAGCATTCGAATTCGAGGTGAACACGTCGCAGATTGCCATCACGGATGATTTGCATCCGCTGCATGACGAAGACGATTTCATGGTCCAGCGACGCCTGAACTCGTGTATACACATTCGGGTGTACCGCACGATTAAGCTTAAACCAACTCCCACAACCAACACCCCCGCTACCAGCACCGTTGAACAGCCGAAAGCTTAATTCCGGAAATCGCGTACACATAGAAGAGAAAGAGAGTCAGATCATGTCGGAAGAGGTAGAGATTAAGACCTACTTTAAGCTGGTTGACGTCGTGAAATGGATCGGTATCACGCAATTCGAAATACTGGTCAATCTGTTGGCGTTTCTCGTGTTCACCATCATGCTCGCGGTGAAGGAGTCGAACGGTGAGCTGACCGGTACGCTGACCGCCAACGAGTGGTTGGCGCTGTTTTCGCCCATGTTCTGCGGTGATTTCTGCAACACCTACTTCTGCATCATCGTCGGCATCCGGATGTACCTGGGCAACAAGCACCGGCAGGCGATGCATCGGCTGGTATGGAGCATTCCCTTCCTGCTGCTGACGTCCGGCTTCAAGTATCTCGTGTGCATGAAGCTGTCCGGGCAGATACAGCTCGAGTACAGTGAAGTGTTTTCGCCGATCTTCGTCCTGCTGCAGATGATTGCGGTAAAGGCGTGCCAGTACAACCAGCAGTCATGATCCAACGCCAACCCGTCGCGCCGTGAGCTTCTAACGTTTAGCAATGACGTCGTTCTGGGTACCATCGTTATGCAGTGAAATCCGCTTCACATTCATTGACTGCAATCCGCAAGCAATTATAATCCATAATAAACTTTTCTTTACATAACGTTAGCGTTTTGGTAGAAATTGACCGCAATTTTTTATTAAAACTCACAGTTTGTAGTTTCAGCAGTTCTAAAGGTAATCTAATATAATTAACGTACTAATATTTGATAACTATCATTTTTAACTCGTTTTTCCCATGAAATTGGAATATCATTAAATGAGATTTCTTCTTTTAATCATATTAATCTTCCATGATGAATTTTGAATGAATGAATGAACGAATGAAAAATTAATAATTCATTTTTTCTCTATCTACTGTGCATATGCTTTCGGTTTAAGTTGCGTTTTAAACTGTTCCTTATTTTATAGTTTGTTAACATTTCTCATTAACATTAAAAGGATTCGTGCCTCCGATTTTCTTCACTTGAACGGCTTCAAACAAATGCACAACATACCTGCACGATGCAACATTGTGCCTTGCAGGCGGTTTGGACCTACCGATAACACACGCCGCGCAAATGGGGACACCATCTGCACTAAACTAATCGTAAATGGTCTC
>JXWZ01012335.1:0-10435 GCA_000956215.1 Anopheles farauti No. 4
GGAAATTTATGGCCGTTGTGCTTTGTGCGATGGCTTGCGGGAAACTAAGCGTGATGCAATGTGAGATTTTCTCCCGTTTTTTATATTTTTTTATGTTTTCCTTTGCGAGAGCTTACTTTTTCTTATGTTTTGCAGCTACTTAAAACTCCTGTACCCTGCATACATTCCAAATTGTCTGCCTCTAACCTGTGTCACTATGAAAACTTCCACTTCAGGTCGTGTTTACATCGGACGGACACGTTTCAGTATTTGCACTCAAGCAAACCGAGGCGGATTACGATGCGAGCGAACAGCACCGCGTCGAGCTGATTAAAATGCACATATACGACATAAAAAATGTGTGCATTCATCCAGCGTGCGTTATATCTGTGCTGATGACGAGTCTCAAGCATGAGGGCGTCGGTACTGGCGGTGGTGTTACGAAGCCAAGCAGCTACGAAAACTCCCTCTCGGAAACGTTAATCATGAACGTGTCCGGTCGGGTACTGATGGTGCAGACGGATCATAATCAGCATCACCATCACGGGACGGGCAATGCCAACAGTCAGCTTACCTCCACCTGTCTGGCATCATCCGTCGAATGCATCTGGGTGTCGGAATCGAGCAAAACGCATATTAAAGAATCTCTGTGGTTGTACTGCGGCGGGTATGGGATGCGTGTGTGGCTTCCCGTGTTTCCACGCACGGGCGAAACGGGATCTCGCAGTTTGCGCCATACGTTCATGAGCAAACGGATAATGTTGTCATTTACGTTGAAAATCTACCCGCTGGTGATACTGTTCGAGGATGCGATTATCCTTGGTGCGGAGAATGATACGCTGCTGTATACGAGCGATCCGACCGTGTACTTCTCTCTGCCATACAATGCGCTGAAACGGACGGTATGTGTGAAATAGAAGGAGTGGGTTTATGGTGGCGAACGTTGGGTGAAAGTGAACTTACTTATTCTACGATTTGTTTCTCCAATCCTAGAGTCAAGTATATCTGCACCAGATACTGCGTCAGCTAATTCGTCGCAATCTTGGATACAACGCGTGGGAAATTGCCCGTTGCTGTACGAATCTTCCGTACTTCCCTCACTCGCTCGAGCTGCTGCTGCATGAGGTACTGGAAGAGGAAGCTACCAGCAAGGAACCCATCCCGGACGCTCTGTTGCCTAGCGTGCTCGAATTCATACAGGAGTTTCCGGTTTATCTGCAAACGGTAGTACAGTGTGCCCGCAAGACAGAGATTGCTCTGTGGCCGTACCTCTTCTCCAGTGCCGGCAAACCGAAGGAACTGTTTCAGAAGTGTATGGCCGCCCGGCAGTTGCACACGGCCGCCAGCTATTTGATAATCCTGCAAAACCTGGAACCCTCATCCGTCAGCCGGCAGTATGCGACGGTTCTGCTCGATACGGCGCTCGAACAGCAGGACTGGCCACTGGCAAAGGATTTGGTGCGCTTTTTGCGGGCGATCGATCCGAACGACGTCGAATCGCCGCGCTCGTCGTACGTGTTTGGTAACAAGTTTGGCGGATTGATTGCCGCCGGGCCCCCGACACCGAACGCCGAGGATTTGAGTCTGATCTTGGGCAGCAGCATGGCGAGGGGTCGTAGCTTTTCCACCACCGTTCCGTACCCCAAATCGAGCGATGGTGGAGCAGCGACGGTGGTGAACAAGGAGAAGAATATTATGTTCAACAGTCCGGCAGCGACGGCGACCGTTCAGCAGGCCGGTGGTGCACTGAGTGCAAGCAACGATACGTCTACCGATCCACGGCAGGTGCTGCGTAGGAAGAAAAGTGTGCCAAATACTCAGAAAGAATGGTAAGTACAAATTTTTTTTTGTTTGCATTTCAGACGTGCACAATTTTGTGTGTATTTTGCGAGTCATCAGGCTAGTTTTGGCCACAGTCTTTGAGTGCCGATAAAAGACCCTTTTTGTCAAATCAAAGAAATCAGTTAGCTCTAAGACATGCTCTTATTAAATGCGGTCATTAAGCTTATTTGTTGTGAAAGTAATTTAGAAGTATAATTTGTTTCGGAACCTCGGTGCTAACACTCGCTGAACCGGTCTTCGAAAACGACAGTCCGGAACCGGATAACTTTTTTCACGGCATAGTGATTTGGATTTGAAATAGATCGATCAATTCACGCATAGAAATTACCAAAAGTAACTACCGTGAATAGTTTTTGAGAAGGCCTCCAATATAATATGAAACTTAGCTTATTCAGAATTCTACCAACTAGTTTCGCAAAATCCTGCAACGTACTGATCAGCTCCACTCGAAATTACAGTGACGCATCTTCGGCGGAAGAATTTTTCATCGATGTCGTGTTGCAACGCCACGCCCGTCGGTTTTTGCAGCAGCGCAAACTGGAGGACCTTGGCTACATGAGCGCCACGCTCGATTTTCATCTCGTTGGCTGGTTGAACCGCGAAAAGGATCGTGCGGCTCGCATCGAGGACTTTGTATGTGCCCTAAAATCGCTGCACGATGAGCTGGACTGGCCAAAGCCGTGCCTGGATCTGACCCTCTTATCGAGCTCCCTTGGTGCGGCACAGATGCACGCCGAATCGTCACCGTCACCGTCTTCTAACCAGTCGAACAAATCACCACTGTCCGAGTTAACGACGAGACGAACGGTTGATTCGGGGTATAACAGTCTGTCGTTTGTTCGACTACCAACGTCGAATGGTCCTGCTGCTGGTGGTGGTGTTGTTTCTTCTGTTGTTACTGCTGCTGTTGCTGCTGCTGCTACTAGTTCATCCACTGCTATGGCAAACGATTCGAGACCGGAGGAACAGCGGAACGATCAGTCACAACGGCTAGAAGGTCAAACAGTTTCACCGTCGATGGGTGACGATCCACTTGCATTAGGAACAACGGCGGAAGCTAACCTAATGCCTCTTAATGACACGTCCAGCGTGCTGTCGGAGGCGGCCCAACCGAACTGGCCGGACGAACTACCATCCACCGTGTGCGATACGAACGGTGGTCTGATGAGCCTTACGTTGGGAGAGCAAAGCTTCAGCCAGGCGCTGGAGAAAAACATTTCCAAGCAGAGCAAATCGAATCGACGGAAGCAGCATAAGCTCGAGATCCGGATGCGCTACCTGCTACAGATCTTTTCCGAGGCTAACTGCTACGAGTTTGCGTTGCTGCTGTCCGTGCTGCTACTGGACGTTGCCTCCGTCGGGCGTATCACGAACGCGGCGATACGCTCGAAATCGCTCGTCGTTTGCCGGCAGCTGCGCAACGGGCTGAAAGATATGACGCGCTGGAGCTTCAACGAATGTCTCGCTTACAGGCCGTTCATGATAGCTCTACAGCCCCAACTGGCTGTGCTGGACAAGTTTGTCATCCAGCAAGAATCCATTCCCTCGCTGATGCATCCGCATCATGCGACATCGACAGTGACCGGCGTATCGGCCTTTTCACCGCTCGTGATGGGCGGTGGTAGTATGCATTCCTTTCGCGAGACGGATTCCGGGGTCACGGGATCATCGTCATTGGCAAGTCAGAGCCAAATCGGTGGTGAGTCTAGAAATGTGGCAAATGCAAGCGTCGGCAGTAGTATTCAGCGTATAAACTCCCAAACCGGCGGTACACTTGGAAGTGGTGGAATTTCGAGCGGAAGTGGCGGCCCTGGAAGTAGTAACCGCATCGTCATGGACGGGGGTGCGAGTATGCGAAGTGGAAGCATGCACCGTGATTCCGTGACGGGGCCAAAGTACGGTGCGGGTCATACGTTTGCCCGCTCGGTGTCGGACTTGGAGGTGGCGAATATACGCAAGATTGCGCAGGGCAAATCCGTCACCGATAGCCGTTCCGTTGCGTCGGCAGTTATTACGGAGGAACCGGAGCGGACGTGCAATGTAATGTAAAACACAAGGCGAGACGGTGCTATAGCAAATTATATACGTTTTTATATAGAACTAGCGAACGAAGGAGGAGAAACGATATTTAATACGTTCTATTAACTAACCTACTACTAGCCCAATTAATGGTGGGCGACACACATGTTGCCACGGTTATGAACACCTAGTTCCGTCCATCGGCGGTGCAATTTGCAAAACTCTCGTACTGTTTCTTCGTAATTAACTAGGAAATAAAATTAACTTAAACAATGGAAAGGTCTAGTTTCGTATTTTTGAGGGGGCGCATGGTGCCGGCTGTTTACCCGTTGGATGATAGATTTTGTGCTATCACTGCTATCGACCAGCTAATGCAAAATAGCCATCATATTCCCTGTAAAGCAATAAAAACTCTCGCCATTGTTAATAGGCGAAGCATGTGGATTGTATTAAATTTTATTATAACTAAAACAAAAAAAGCAACCGTTTATATACAGTGGGTGTTTGCGGTGTCATAACTACGAAGTTTGCGATGCATCTAGTATGTCACGATCGATGGTCAGAAGTGGTCTTTTCAACCGGTATTGCTTAATGGCATTCTAGAACAGAATAAAACGTAGTTACACAGCATCCGAAACGATCGCACTTGCAGTTCTTCCGCCGCAATCACATTACCTGCCATTGTTTGTAGTTTAATGATAGTATTGCCTGGATATTGTCGTCATTTCTTTTGTTTTGTTTCTTTTCACCTTCTGTGGTAGGACGCACGGAGAGAACATCGTTCACCATTTCCAGTGCGACGGCTCCGTCGCGAATCAGAAAGGAAATTTGAAACGCGGTATCGACGGAGCACATGAAATCCGTTGGATCCGTGACGAGCTCGAAATACGGTATCGATTTCCCTCGATGCTCACAAAGCTGACGGATGATAGAAACGAAGAATATTATCATTGAAGTATGAACGAAAAGCGATTCATAGGGATTTCGATCGATACATTTTTCATTTGTTCCATAATGTCCTGCAGTTTACGAGCGTCTGCTTCTTCCTGGTTTAGTTTGTGCACCGTCTCCGGTTTTCGTGCCTCTCCTAGCTCCTGCCTTTGACGTCGACGGCGCTCCTTGACGCTCCTCTCTACCGGTACCGGTTGGAACTCAAACGTTCCCAACAAACAAGGTGAATGTTTCGACATCCGGAATGCCTTCACACCTACATTACCTATCAACTCCCATTGCGTTCGTCCGCCAGATTCGCCTATAATGGACATCTGATATGGATTTTAAACGTGTTGGTTGCGGCAAACCTTTCCTTAAGCCATTCTCTCTAAGAAACTCACAATCGCTGCAGTTAATTCCTCATCGCAGAACTGTGAAGATTCGTTCTTCTGCAGCGCAGCACCTACCAGATCGTGACTCATTTTCACGACCTGCACGTTCATGCTAACTTCGGACGCATTTTCCATGCGCTCATATTCATTGCCTTGCTGCATTAGGCTATCCGTTTGCATCAGAATCGATGAGACGCCCTGGAAAATATCGACCGCATTTTCCGTTTGTGTTCTGAGAGCTGTTGACGAAAGATCGTGTGGACAGGCGAAATGAAGAAGACATTTCGGTCTTAATAGGAGTTTTTCTACATACCGAGATCATGTCCAATATCGATTAGCTCTTGATATCGTTTCCTGCGTTCCAGCACGGTTTTTGTTTTGTTCAACACTTCGGAATTCGATTGCTCCATTTTTACGGTTGAACAAATTGAATGTGTTTTTTCAACTTTGGCCGCCAATTTCGTTTGTTAACATACAGAACTAAGTTTTTGTTTGGTTTTGTAGCTGTCAAAATCAATCACTGCGGGATGTCATGTGGCCATATACATATAATTACCTCGAGCAAATTGGTGATCGACAGATCGATTAAATGTCAAGACAAAACGACCGTTGAATTGCTGAAAGCGTATAAATTGTCGATTATTCGACCAGATGTGGTGTTATAAAAACGCAGATAAATTACATAAAGGCCTGAAAGAGGCTGGTGTTGTTTATAAAACTGGAAATTTCCAGTTATTTTTTATTTTTTTATAGCTAACCAATGTGTTCAGGTATTGAAAAAAAATCGATTTTAGTTTTTACTTTTTTATGACAGTTTTATATCAATTTCGCTTAGTTGTATAAATTGATAATGTCCTACTTTTTATGTGTTTTTTTTAGTTTCTATGCTAATGCCGTAGCCCCTATCACTAACCCGTCCTGTTTAGTAGTATTGTAGGGTAGTGATATGATAGCATGGACGATGTTGCTTATGGGTTTTACCTTTTTCAGTTTCATTGAAGTATAATTGACCATCATTTAGCATCTCTCTCTCTTTATCAATGCTTAAACGAACAAATCTACCTAATCATTTGACACCAAAAATGAGTTTACTTCATTTCTTTAGGTAGGAGGTTACAGATCATGAATACGTAACAACACGTAAAGCATACGAACATTATTCTGTCCATGAATATGATAACCACATTGGCACGCTTTTGCTCGGCACTATTACCTGCCATCGATACAGGAGCTCCATGTTCCGACTCATCTACCACTAGATTGACTGTATCACCATCTGCATGTTCCGCTCGATTAACGTCTTCTCTCTCGTTGTTTTCATCTTCAGATGTCCCCGACGGTTTACCATCGGTCGCATCGTCCGTTTGAAGCAACACACGTCCCAAGCCAGTAGAAGCCACCTTGTTGGCCAGCTTATCGACCAAACGCTCCGAACTATCGTCAGCCTTTGGGCCGGTGTGTCTCAAAACGATGGTAAAAGTCACCATGAGCACGTTGATAATCAGCGAATCGCGGAAGAACAGCACTGAAAACAGAACCAATTAGTCTCCAGCTAGAGTTACACCCAATCTGGTCCAATCGATCATATTACGCATTTTAGGAACGTTCTCGCCGTGGTACGGGACGCGCCAGTACAAGTATTCCATGAAGGTGAAGTGACCCATGCATGTTGCGCAAAGAATGTACAACCGTTCGTTACTGCTACAGTTCATCCAAAGGACAACCAAATTTATGACGACCATTACTGAAACAATCGGCACACAATACAGAAACCTGGCAAATCTATTCATGTTGATTGTTCGACTAAGACCTACTTACAGAATCCGGGAGTCAAAATAGCTCCGTAGATGGCTACGTGCCGCTCTAGTGTGAAGATGTACTCTAACGCTGGGTAGCTAGTGTTGTCTGGAAGGAAAATGTGAAGAATTTTCGAGGACTGCAGCTTCCACTCGGCATGCTGCACCTCAATGTGGCGAGTTGACACGTTTGATTTGCGACTGATGTTTATTTGATTAACATCTTCTAGCCATGTGCCCATAAACATGGTACACTTGAGATCATCGAATGGCCAATTGACAGTGTTGCTAACACAGAGCGCCTCGTACTGGCACGGTGGAACACACAGTACATTTCCCGTTTGATTTACCTCACACCGATGGTTGGCGCAGGCACTATCTCCATTGCCACTCTTGAGACTTGTTGTGTTATGTATAAGAGTTAGAAGAGCACAGAAGTTAGTGTATCTTGCATCGGTGTGCCCGTCTGTTGTCTACTCACTTATGGAATGCAATGAATGTTGGTCGCCACAGTTCCCCAGAATCGATAATTAGTTTGTCGACACCGTACTCCGTTCGATCCCAAACTAACATTTCGTCTCGCCATGATAAGCTCATCCAGACGTACAGGAATAGCGTCGATTCCTCTTCACTCTTCGATGCATAAGAAAGGTCAAATAAATAACGTAGAATCGTATGAAACTTGGATGGCATGAGGACAATCTTACCACATCGTAGTTTTGAATATGCATAATTGCTGAAATGTTCACTGCCGTGTTGTGATCCTTCACAGGACGCTCACTTTTGTCGTATTGTTTGTTACAGTACAAATATTGGCGCAGTTTTCCTTCCTTGGTTTCCGGATCTTTTGAGGAATCACAGTTGACAGCACCTGTACCGATCCATCGAAGAACGATAGCAACGGATTGGAGAGATTATTTGAAACATTCCAATGGATATGCATCGAAGCAACCCATGCGTACCGCCACAGTGGAAGGATAGAACTAAAATATAGGCAGTGAAGAAAACTTGAAGTTTCCACATAATGAATACTTTTGTTTCTTAGTGTTGCGTTTATTAACGAGCGATGAAGCAAAAGGATGTTTTCCGTGCAGATGGAACTGCAATACTGACGATGCATCTGCTCAACTCAACTCAACACGGCTATCAAACGATCTGAAATACGCCCACAATTTATGGTAACGAGGCTAATGCTAGGCTGAATGTACCCTTGCTGATAGAGCACTTTACTGTAAAGTGATAGATTTTCAACAAAAAAAAAACACGCTATTCATCTAGCGGACTAATTAATTTTATGTATTGTACAGTAAAAGATATACAACTTTAGATATCTTAGCTTTCGTATCCAACTGTATCCAATGGTGTTCCGTTAGTTATGTTGGATAAATAGTTATAATAGAATAATTGTACCGCAATTTAAATTTGACTAAATTACGTGTGGCAATAGGGTGCAGATCATAAAGAGGTAGCAAAAAATACAGCACGTCCACAAAATTCGATCTATAAACGAAACAACCAGCGCGTCGGTATGCTGCTCTCTAGCGACCTCTGGTGCAATGTTTTCTGTTCCATCGATGACTAGATCAATCTTATCCCCGTTCGTTGTTTCCAAGTGGTTGTAGTTATCTTGTACCGATCCATTTTCATCCACTTTCGATGGGACGAGTAGATCGATCGGTTGAAGTAACACTCGTCCCAAGCTAGTGGCTGCCACTCTTATGGCAAGCTTATCGACCAAACGCTGCGGACGGTTTGGTTTGTTCGGTGCCATGTGTCTCAAAATGACGGTATAAGTCAACATGGCCATATTGAGGAACAGGGAATCACGGAAGAAAATTACTAAAAACGGAACAAAAAAGTTGTAAAATATATGCACTCAGAGTGCACTCTGTAGGCTAACAGTCTGCTAGAGAAACGGGTTATCTTACATAACATTGGTACTTCCTTGCCGTGCTCCGGAACGTGCCAGTATATGTACTGTACGTAGGTGAAGTGACCCATGCACGTGGCGCAGAGTGTGTATAGACGCTCATTACTTCTACTGTTTAGCCAAAGCACAGTCAAACTTACGGCAACCATTACTGTGTGCAACGGGAAGAAAAAAAAATTGCATTAAAAAGTTTCGTTCTACCATCACCGATGATTTTCCACCCATCACCGATGACTTACAGAATCCTGGCATTAAAATGGCGCTATACACACCAGTGTGCCGTTCGAATTTGAAACTACATTCCATTGTCATAAAACGTTCGTCGCTTTCGGATATCGCGTTTATTGACTTATTCGCCAGTAGTAGCTTCCACGACGAACGCTCCGCCGAAAGATGTTTCAGAGATATGTTTGATTGCTCGGTTATATTCAGTTTGTTGATTGTCTCTAGCCAACTGCTCAGGTACAGTGAGCAGCTTAGCGTATCAAACGGCCAGACGGTGTTGGTACTTTCACAGATTACCTCGTACGAACATGGAGATGTGCATGAAACGTTTCCGTTGAGCTTCACCTCACACTCGAAGTTTCTACAGGCCGTTTCGGAAGTGCCTACAGATCGACTACACACGTACGATGAGACATGAAACAGGAACCTTCGAACCAAATGGTAGCTATCGCAATCTACACTTACTCATTGAAAGAAGCGATCGTTGGCTGCCATATGTCGCTGGATGATACGGTCATCTTATCCAAACCGTATTTCGCTCGACTCCAGTGTAGAAACTCATCCCTCCATTCCAACGTCATCCATACGGAGAGATACAAAGAGGGTTTTCTCTCGACCTAGTAAAAAAGCCATACCCGCGTTGTTGAGTCCGAACGTTGTACGCATATTGCGATGCTGGTGGTCTTACCACATAGAAATTTTTAACATTCATGAGCATTGTAATGTTCACGCAAGTGGTGTGATCCTTGACGGGCCGTTGCGATTTGTCGTAATTCGAACAGAACAATTCCTTCTTGAGCTGATCATCTATAGACGTATTATTACCATCGCAGTCGAACGAAGCTTGTGGACGAAATGCATGGCATTCTTTGTTATTGGGAAATCACAAGACGAAAGGTCCTTACCTGCATAATAAACTTGCCAAACCAGCAATAGCACTGTGAAGCAGAATGCTCTCTCCATCATGCCGATCGACACTAACTTACACTATCACTCTTGAACTCAGAACGTCTGTCGGTAGATTGTAGTAACAAGTGCAGCATGAGAAATGGTTCGTTGCGTACGGGACGCTACTATTTATAATTCAAATTCTCACAGACGCCCACCAGTGCGTCAAGGATTGGGATAAGCTTCTATGAATCGACGTAACTTGTACTGGCGTGTTGATAGGAAAAGTCATTTCAAGAGTCATTATTTAATGACGTCGAAATGCATTTCTTTAGCAACAGGGTTAGGCTTGATTTTTATTTGCAAACTTTATTTTAAAACAAAATACGAGTAAGTTTCCTATTGGATTTTAGATTATTTTTACACATTAT
>JXWZ01012340.1:0-10390 GCA_000956215.1 Anopheles farauti No. 4
AACACATTATATTTGCGTCTTTTTTGTGTCATGATGGCAATTTATTGACGGTTATTTCGCTTCACATCAATCTGTGCCTTGCTGGAACAAAAACGAAAAGCGTGATTGTTTTATTTAATTTGACAAATTTATCAAACACCTCTTGAATGTGGCGCACAGTGGAGTGCTTAAATCAAAAGCCCATTTTCAACGCGAATTAAAAAATTAATAAATAAAAGCAAATCAAATGTGAAAGTGTCGAGAGCAAATGCACCGTCGCGTACCGATTTTCTGTGATCGACTTTCCCTCTACAGGACCACCGACCCACCAAGGGTCGGTTCGCATCTCTGTACGGCTGTCAATCGAGTGGAAATTTATTGACAAAAGATTAAAATAAAATCCAATAATTTAACTTAATTAACGTCGGTGCCATGCGTTTGCGCGTATGGTCAACAAATTATCTGCGTTATTGTCCTATCGCGTTCGGCACTCGAGGCTTTCGCGTCCGCGGACGTTTTGTTCTGGAACCAGCGTGGAAGTCGCGCCACGAGTGTGAGATAATTTATCTGTCGCCTGTCGCCATCGATTATTCATATTGCCATTCGATAGTATGTGGATTTATTCAGAGAGCAGTGAAAATCCAAATTGTCATCGCGATTGTGTCAGAGTTAAGGGCAGTTTTTTTTTAAATCCTCCTCTTTAGTGCAACAAAGTCTGCTTGACAATCAGTGGAACGAGACGATTCGTCGTAGCCATTAAGCACTTGCTTTCGATGGTTTAATCCATCAGTGGATTGTAGGTGCTGATGGAATAGGCAGGTAGATTTCATTAGTGTCATGTAAAGTGGCATTGATTTCTACAAGTTTTTGATACCGACAGTAAACGTTGCGATTGTGGTGTACATTGTAACGTACATTATAAAGGTATGCTTAAGCACCGAAAACTGGATAAGTACAGAATGCTTCTATTTCGAAAGAAGTGCGGTCTATTGTTCGAAGTTACTTACTCTAAAAAGAACCTAATTGACATTTGTCCCTATTGTATGCTCCTTGCAAGAGTTCAACTTAACGTGTTGCACTCTAGTTTAATCCATACTTCTCACGGCTTCGTAAAGGACTTTGAAGTGGTGAGCAAGATTTTTTTTTGCATAAAACCTGCGCTAAAGCCCTCTTCCAAACCAAATGGAGTCTGCATTACTCGTCACACTACGCGATTGTTAATGGATTTTAACCCTAAACTTGACAGGACGCGACGCCTTTTATGATGCAGCTCTTTTTTTTTTGCTTTTTCCACTCCTCGTGCTACCTTTTAGCACAAAATACATGTTAATTTAATGTTGCTATGTTGTGTTTGCTGTTTATGGTCCGTTTGCTGCTGAGATTCCCTAGGCGGCAGAACCACTCTGCTGTTGGAAGCATCGGTAGAGCACATACCATGGCGCCGTCCATTACTTCCTCACCATTAAACGTATGATTCATCCGAAGACGACAGGATCATCAGTGCTGTGTGCTATGAAACGTTGATCCTTCCGGTTTTGTCTAGCCGTCTAGCCCTGGCTCAGGTATGACTCACTTCGGACGACGTGAGAATGGTTGGGTGACCTAACTATCCGGCACGGAACGTTTATTGAATCTGGCGCCGTTTGGATAGAATTGATTTGTTTTAGGATGATAATGGAAAAATTTTGCTTCCTGCACGATGGTATTTGTGTGTGTGTGTGTGTGTTTTTTTTAAGGAACTCCTCACCACGAGAATGAAATTCCCTGTTGCTTCCCTGTGTGATTTGATGCATTGGTAAACCCTTAGTATCCGCAGGGAATTGGCGAATTTAAGCGATGTCAGACGACTTAATATATTTCTTATTTTTCTCCCCGTTTTCATGCAAGCCATCACACATGAAACTGTTTATTGAAAAAGAGTGTTTCTTGTGAGCCGGCGAGTTTGGCGCACTCACACAAGCAGCGGTTAGAATGTGAACATAGTTTACGATCCAGAAGGCTGCGTTGCAGCAGTAGCTATGGGGAGCTATGGCTGTCCTGTGCCCAAAATCGGCCACCTCCCAACGAAGGTTACCGTCACCAGGGGAGTCGTAACTTTTTATTAGGCCTCTGTTTGTTTGTTGCGCTGTTTTTGTAACGAATATGTATTACGCCATCTAACCTTTATCACCTTCCGGTATGGTGTCCGGGGTACACATGACGACGTGGTAGGTGGCTTTCACACTGGCATCCTCAAATTTGTGGAGGTACAGAGAGCAACACGCATGATGATAGACCGTGTAACGAAGCAAGTCTTTAAATTAATGCGAACCAGCATCATGCTTAGCGGGGACCGGTACGGTCCGCGATAGGGACAACATTTTGGGTGGGGGAAGGGGAGGCAAGCGTGGATCAAATAACTCAAAATGGTCCCGGATGCTCCATCGGCTTGCACATTATGAACTCCAGCCTCGGGTAGAACCTCGTCCAAATTGGGATAGTTTGTTTTAGGTAGCTAAAAACCTTTCGTGCTGCGGCTAATTGAACCTTTTTCGCCGTTCGTTTGTCTCGGTATGGTCATAAATTTCAATTTTCTTCAATCCCCCCTTGTCGTTCTCTCTCTTTCTCCCTCTGTCTCTCTATCTTTTCTCGTTAGCACCAGAACGTGTGTCTTAAATCACATCGAAAGTTCGCGGGAAGCCAGTCGCTCCATAAAATCAAGCCAACGAAGGTTGAATGGAACCGACTTATGTCTTGTTTATTGCCGGTGTATGGGTCTGGGTCGACCGTCGATAGTGTCATCGAGTTTAGAACTCATAAACAACAATAACTCTTAACGAAGATCTGCAAACAACGTGAGATAGTTTATTCTTCCCATCGCGTTTGACCATTTCGGTACACGAGAATGGCAATCGAATCAATTTGATTTTTTCTTGAGCATGGTGGGCACCAGCGGTGCAAATACATTACCGGAGGAATAATACTTTTTCGCATTTTGCGTGGTCGGTTTGCGGTTCTCACATGGAATGACGACACTACCGACTCATAAACAACTCAATCTTAATCAAAACAATCTAATTTATTTGCAGCAATCGCTCGCACAACTCGATAATCCGATTTCATCTGACAAATCACATCTCAATTCCGCCGTGATAGAAGAAAACAAAAAACCGGTGTATAATCGGTTTGAGCGATTTTTATTCCAAATTCTGGCTGTAGCGACAATGAAAGTGCGAAAAAAAGATTACCACCAACTGGACGAAAATAGGTGACATTCAACAAAGGCGGAAAAGGCGTGGTAGATATAATAAAAAGTCGATACAGAAAATAAACCTGTTGGATTGACTGTAAATTAAAAAAAAACTAAACAAAAGAAATATAAAACGCTGCGCAACGCAAACACCACCAGACCATGATTAATTACACTTTTATGAAATTTTGACATCATTACATGATTTATGATTTCAGCTTTCTGCGTCCATTTTTGTAGTCCATTTTTTTTGGTGGCTCTACCAACACCGTTGTACGTTGTAGAGTCCATTAGAGAAAGGTTGAAAAGGTTGGAATGGTACGTACGGCTCCAATCCATTTCGCCTGCCAATTTACTTCTGCACAACACAACTTTTCCGCAGCAACTCTTCACGGTTTGCACGATGGTTTTTGTGACCCTCGGTTGAAGCCGAGCTCGCCCGGGATTGGGTTGCGCTTCCCGGGGGAATTGTTGTTCCCGGGTTTTGTTGAGTTCTGCAGGCATGAAAGAGCAGTAGTTGTGCCTGGCAGGGAGCGGTTTTTTTGGCCACCGACAATCCATCCCGAACTGTTGCAGTGGATTATGGTGGAAGAAGATTCATTGGAATTACTCCAAGCGGAGCGCTAATTCAGTTCATTTCTCATGGGCAACCTGTCAAATTATGCAACCTCTCTGACAGCATCATCGTCGCGTTGTTGATGAAAAAAAAAAAAAACAAAAAAGACCAGAGCCAACCGATATGTTATCCGGACGCACTACCGTTCGAAAGCAAAAGTCGATTTTCGATGCTATCGACCCAAGAGTTGTGCTTTTATAATCAACATTCAGCGAGCGGAGTAGGCGATATGCAATTTTCTCTTCCACACCACGGCGACGGCTAGCGGCGTCATATTTATCGTTCACATACTCTAGCAAGCGGTCACCACCACCTTCACAGTCGGTGCCATGGAGAAAGATGATACCGAAGCCAAAATCTCGCCTTCGGGCCAAAATCAATCAAAAAAGAAATTGATCATAAATGGAATGGCAAACGAGCGAACGCGGCGTTCATCGGCGAACTGGTTGCACCGTTCCGGCGGAGGAATGAAAACAATCCCCTACATAAAAGGAATGCTTTAAATGAGATAAATATACCGATAAAAAAAGACACAACAGAGAAGAATGGCAAACTGTAATACTGCACTTTACCCTACGGGACGGGGCACATTCGTGGGCAGGATGTTAAAAACCGAACGTAAACGGAACGGGAATCAAACGCAATCGAAAAGAAAACGCAAAACATCGAATACATGGAATTGATCGTGCACAATAACATGATGCAGATGATGCAGATTTCAACGCCAGAAAATGATCGAAAGAGAACGGAAGGGCGCAGCAGACAGAGAGAAATGCAACGGAAAACATCGCTCCATCTCGCGGGGTGGTGGGAGGGAGTTTATTGGTTTGGTTTTTCGGGTTTTGGATTTGGCAAACCGACGACCGGCGGAGTGATCGGTGTTAATTTATGCAAACCGTAAACCGCGGTTTGCGGTGCAATTCACTCCGTTCAACATGTATTCCTTTGCTTCGTGAGGTGTTTTATGTGCATTGTGTGTTTGCACTTTTGCCCCGGTGAACCATTGGACGGTGGCGTTGTGGAATATATTTTTAAATGCCAGTTGTTTCGTGTTTATGTTTGGCAGGATATTTCGTATGATTGTGGTATAAAAATATTACAATTTTTTAATTCACAAACTTAAGGCATTAATCGATTGTTCATTTCAGAGCACAAATAAACAATAAAATGAACGAAAAGGTTTTACTGAAACCGAACGATTCCCGTTATGGTCGCCCTCGATCGAGATCACGGCTAGAATGGGCTAACAAATTGGCGGTAGAAAGTAGACAAAATTATACCCGTCGAATGATCCGTCGAAAAGTTCGCCCGAGACGGTCCGGTGAGACCGGTGGCAAATTCGTGTCCACCGTAAGGTCCAATGATGTTTCGAAGCATCGATGCCTGGAACGTAACGACCGAAGAGTGGAGCAGCGAAGGAAGCAAACAGTTAGCGGGTGCCGTGGAGCGTAGCAAATGCGCGAACGGAGTTGGACTTCCCCACGCCTGTTCGTCCGAACCCGGAGGGGTGTTCTACTTCATCTGACACAGACGATTTCCCGTGGGTTGCAATAATTGTGTATGTGTGCTGTTTTATAATTTGATTTTCATTTGGCCACCAATATCGTGGGTATGTGCTGATCGCGACATGGCCATTCGAAAGGATCATCAGTTTCGCTTTGCTGGGTGTACTGTGCAACGATGGGGAGGTCTTGATGGGGTGCTTCCTTGCTGCTGGTGATCGTGCCAGCCAAACATGCTTCCCGTCATTGTAAACGTTTCTTCGCTTTTTAGTGGGCATTGTTTTTTTTTCTTTTGCTTTGCCGATCACAGAATATCGTTGTAGGCTCGTCGGTCAAGTAACGTTAGCATCGAAAAATCGCACATTAGCGACTCACGTCTTTTTGATTCGATGGGAATAGGAACACTGGTTTGTGCTTTTTACGCGTTATTTTCCTTTCGCTGATTCTCTTTCTCCGATTCTTGGTTTTATGGACTAAGGAGTCTAGCTTTATGTTATCTTCATTTTTATGAGTTGTGTTATCCAAACATCATTCATAATGTTACGAGTTACCAACGACTTCTTGTTGATAATGGATTGAGAGTTATTTAAATGTTAGGTTTTAGCGTAATTATCTACAACGAATTATTAGTTTTAAAAGGTTGTACTATTTATATTACTACTATTAAAAGCGTTTAACATTTGATTTTCTATAATTATCTGAATTACAAAGAAGATCTGGCGAGGAATAATTCAAAATTTCCTTTAAAATGTAAATCCTCTTTAAACCTTTTGTAAATTCCTCTCCGTTTACCTCTTAATAAAATGTCCATCAATATCATACTAGTGAGATCGAATTAATCAGCCAAGCATAATTTGCAGAGCACTTACTACTATCAGAATTTATCATATCAAAATTCCTCTTCTGTTTACTTCCGACGAGCAGCCAGAGTAAAGATAAATAATATGCCATCTTCAGCTTATCATTCTTCTGTTAATACAAATCACACTAACATCAACAATCGCAGTAATAGCTGTCCATCGTGAATGCGCCACCCACCGGCAAAGATGAGAGCCGAGAACGCTCTCGCGGAGCAAGATTCATGGTAGCAAATTTGTTAAATTCATTTCTAACAAACGACTGTCCTCGAGCAATAACTGGCTCGCGCGTTGATGCTGTAGCTGAGACATAAAAATTGCTACAGCATTAATTAACCATTTCCTTAACGGGAGCGGCCACGCAGAAGGATCGAAAACGGCGGGTATGAAGATACCATTCGTCTGCCGTCGGCTTCTGCATGGTATGAAACTGGTTTATACAAAGCTCCCGAACAAGACAGTTGACGTTTGTAATGAATTCCGGTAGCACGGCACTGTCTACCCAGCTGGCGGTTTAATTCGTGTCTATAATGAGAACACGCTACCAAGGGGTTTTATTAACAACACTCTCGAACCATCCAACTGAAATTTTTGGAGCTGTTTGCACATAAAAAGGTGAAGGGTTTTTTTTTCTCCTGTGCAAAATCATTACCATACGTGAACTCGCACAACCAGCAGCAGTGAAAAGGTATTTCAGAGAAAAATAATATCATTTCGCTGACGTCTAAAGTGGCAAGCTGGCTGGGTAACTTTCTACGCACTTATAGTAACATACATACAAAAAAAAAACACAAATCAAAAATGAAATGTTATCGCGGTGCGCGTTTCCTGCACATCAAATCGCACGACTACAAAGCGTTCGTTTCCCTTTGACCGATCGTTCGGTCCGCGTGATGCGAAAGGTTAAAACGTACTGGCACACTTCAAAGGGTCAGACCGCGGCCAGACGTAAACAGTAGCACCTTAATCACTCGGCTACGCACCGCCCCTAAGCCACACCCGATTTAGACATCGGATCATCCAACACACCATTATGCTTTTACTCGCAAGGGTTCTCTAATGAAGAGCTTTTTTTTGCAAAAGGTTTGATGTGCGGGGTGGATGCACACTTCTGCAAATTTTGAATACCTTTTGGCTTCGTACAGCATGATGAGTATAATTTACTTAATTGTTTGAGAGTTTCGATGGAGAGGTAGTATCGAATGCGGGTGCTGTGTGATTAGATTGCACGAAAACCGATTTAAAAAAACGAGCTGGATGTGGCAAAGATGATAATGTCTTTAATTTTGGCCTAAAATATTAAAATTTGCGAATTATGATCATTTTTTGGATGGGTCAAAAATCTTTGTTCCATGAAACAGATATCTATGGTTGAAAAATAAAATAAAAATGTGCTTTTTATTATTTCTCTTATTCAACGATTTTTTAGAGGACTCTCCCATTCTTTGAGAGCATGGAAAATGCCACTGGATACTCTAATTTAAAACAGTACTGATACTGAGGAAATGCTAAGCACAAAAAATATCAAAACATCACCTCTAAATCTTCCTTCTTCCTTCCCGTCTTAAACAAATCTAAATTCATAACAAAAACTAAACCAAAAAATGTAAAAATTGATCTTTTATATGAAAATTTAATGAAAATCGAAACCGAAAAAAGCAAAATAAAAAAGTGCAAATTGAAGCTACAGTAAAAATGGAATATCAAAGTTAAGTTCCAAATACTTTATAAAACTGTTTCGATCGTTTCAACACTCCTATAGCGCATTTTTCTAGTATTACTCAAGCGCATAACGAGCAAAGATTCCACCACTGGCAAATCACTCAACCTACGCTCAAAATTTCCTTATAATAACGATTTCCCGATAAGCGCACGCACACAGGAAAAAAAAGAAAGGAAAAAGATTGTACCAAATCCAATCGCTCGCGGCAGTCTTTTTTCGGCCCTACTCGTTTTGTTTCTTCCTTTCCGTGCCGATTGTAGTTAAGTGGTCTCATTACTTTAACGACTCAATTATTCTGTTTTGGTGAGAAGCATCATCATCATCACCATAACCAGCGCGCTGTTTCCAACGGGCCGGAAGAATTCTCAACGGAACGCATGTGTTGTGCAGCTCAATTGTTCAGATTCTACTGCCATTCCCAATGGCACGCTTTAATTTAAAAAAAAAATATATGAAACGTTGCGTGCTGCTGCGAAACGAAAGACTGATCAAGGTGTAGCATATTTGCGGTATCATATGTTATATTCGAATGCATTGAGGCAGGTCGGCGAGGATGTTAAAATCACTTATGCAAAGTATACACACGTTTTACCACTTGAGAGACAGAGAGTGAGAGATTGCTCGTTTGGCAATTGCATTACAAACGTTGCCGGAGATAGTCACGTGTGGCTGGCACTTATTCGTACGAATGGATCATGAAGGGAGTAGAAAAAAAAAAAAACATTACTTGGGAATACTCCACTTTTAAACCTTCCGGTGGAGGACATTTCAAAAGAAAAAAGAGAAATGGGATCGTAAATGCGATGGCAGTACGTCCGTAGGCAGGGATTTAAAAAAAATCCTTTCGAAAATACAATCCAACCCCGAATGGCCACCATTGATGAGCTATTAAAGGGTTTAACGCAAAAATAAAACAAAACCAGAGCCACACATGCTCACTTTCCCGAAGCGACATCCACCTTGGTCATAGGGGCTCGGGACAGAGACGGGCTTGGAATTGTAAAACGGTTCCATCTCCTTCGCCGGGTGCGTCCCCGGCAGCAGGCATTAAGCGGTAGAAGTTCAACCTAAAAAATGGGTAAATATTAAGCACCAATTTTGACAGCAAATGGGCAACCATTTATCCACCGTGACCGGCTCTCGATCAAATCACCGACCGGGGCTTGTTGTTGGGCGGGTGGAAGTGGGCATAATCGTGCCCGGTGAGGAAAATTTCCACCAACGTCGAGCGAGGCTACATAATGATGATTAGTTTTAACGCTTTAGAGTTTATCCGTTGATCCGGGCTGGATCAACGGCCAGGGCGCGGGATACACACCGGATTCGTTTTGGTTTCGTCTCGCAGCAGCATCCTGATGGGAGCGGCACGGAGGAGGAGTGGAACTTTTCAATTTCATGATTAGCTCCGGTTGTTTCATTTATCCAGTGTGTTACCTTGTATATTCGCTTCCGACCGGCCCAGACTCGCTCGCTCGGTTCGGGCAGCACAAATCGAAGCATTAAAATCACACCAAACACACGAAGAACGAGGTGTTTCGCCGCCAGGTTCGGCAATTTCTTCGATTGCGAGAAGGCTTTCCATGGCACCTTCTCCCTCCCCCCCTCACTCCTCTCCTCACCAGTTTCGACAGGCTAGAAAGTTACGACCGTCTTCGTAAGGGGAAGGATGATTGATGTGTCTCTCGCACACGGTAGAACAACCGTGGAAGACGGATGCGCGCGTCGAACGGCCAGGGTGCGCGTCATTTTTGTCCATCATCGAACGGCGGGACGCTCACCGGCGGAATGGGACGAGAATATAAGGTGCGTGGTAAACTTCTGACCGAACAGAAGTACCGAATCCCATCTAGGCGCTACCGGACGATGCTGTCAGCCCCCAAAGCAGTAGTATCGCGGAAGAATATTTATCATGGTGATTTATGCAAATGGACACCAGCAACAAACGCGCGATAAGCTGCCGGCAATAAACACCGCAAAATCGTTTCTTAACCAACTTTTTGACCAGCCCGCTTCGCCGCGTTGCCGCGGAATCTTCGTCGCTGAAAGCGAACCAGAAGGCAGAGCCGAACGAGAGCGAGATTAATTGAACACGCTATACAATATTCATACACGACATTTAAATTAACCTGTTGACTCGGCGGCAGACCTCGCTGACTACAGCATTTTCTGCAGTTGTCTTACGCACGGTGTCGGAGCCGGTGGTCTGTTTTCGCGAGTAAAATCACTGCCATCCGCCGGGTTCTGGATGCGAAGAGCTTCCTGCCGATGCGTGACCGGGCGGTGAGCACATTTCATCACTATCACATGACAACGCCGGCGACGGCGAGGATGATGATGATGATGATGATGCTGATGACGGTGCAGATGGTTGGATGCTGAGTAGTGAAGTGTAAATGTTAAGTGCCAGTTGCGTGCCGAGCCACTGCCGTTGGTCGTTGGAGGCACATTAAATGGTCGACAACAGACCTCTGACGTCCGCGAACG
>JXWZ01012343.1:0-10661 GCA_000956215.1 Anopheles farauti No. 4
GTGTAGGAAACGATCTTCGTTGAAATAATAATGTTATTTGTTTTTATTTTTGCTTGTAAAATTTAGATTGAACAAACTATTTATTTAATGCAATGTTATTAATCAAACTGAACTATATAGCAAAAGTTGTATAAATTCGCTCTATTAGTAGATATGTACATATGAATACCATATTTCTGTGAAAGATAATGCCATTATACTGAAAAAGAGAAATTTGAATTAATTCATGTATAACATGACAGACAAATGTTTAGTTATCGTCTAAAAATATTTGGAGAGTAGGATTAGTGGAACCGATCTAACAAATAAGCTTCTTGAACTCTGATGTTTTCTCATATAAATAAAAATACTATTGATAAATAACAAATAAATCCATTTAGATCTATGACTTTATAAACCATTGTACTAAAATAAGGAAGTGTACTAAAATATATTAGCACTTTGTAACATTAGTTAATTTGTTTTATTTTTTTTTATTTTTTGTTTTTTTAATTGTATGTTTTAAATTTTTTTAGATAGACATATAAAAATGAAATAAAGACCAATTGTTATTATTTAATTTATCAGATATAGATAAACAAACTCAAAGGATGATAAAATATTTTTATTTCAAAACTCATAAATAAACAATATCCAAATTCAATTAAAATATTCACAAATTTTATAATAAAATTTAAAACATGCAATCTATTTATTCGTTTAATTTACGTTAAATAAATTAGTTATTGTAAGTGTTTTTTCGATTAATTTTTATTCGCTCAATCTCCGTTAGAGCACGTGGTTTTTATGGAGTTTGCCGTTTTCATGACGTAAACAGCACGCTGCACGCTAAAACGAGCCCGAAACAAGTCATACCAGCCCAGCAGGACATACCGTCCTTGGGAATAAAAATAAATTACCAAAGTCCTTGGCTAGCCATCCTTTGCAAACAAACAAACCCCACTGTGTTTTCTATTGCACCGCTCGAATGTCGCCCTTTTAAAAATCGTTCTCTATCGCTCTTTCTCGCTCGCACTCCCCCTGCGGTGACCTCTGTTGTTGTTCGATTTGTGTGGGAAAATTTTTACCAGCCTCCCGACGCCAACGGCCAGGCACACAGGAGCATAATGGGTACGTGTCGAGCGAACGCACATAGCTATCCCGTGAGCAATACGGCTGACGGGAGCGCTCGGGAAGCTGCGATGTATATTTTTATTCGCTTATGTTTTATTTTTAGCACAAACACACAAGCGCCACACGGGAAGAGCAGCATAAACGTAAGACAGCACTAGCTCGCAGCTTCCGCTTCGCTTCGGAGGCTTGCTGCTGTTTGAAGGAAATTACCCGGCGCATGAATGAACTAGAGCGTGAGCGAAAGAAGCGAACGCGAGGGAAGCCACTTCCTGGTGAGCATGCCGGTTCGTTCGTGTGTTACCGTCCACGAATAAACACGTGACAGCTCGAGGTGAAAAGGAAAGGTTGCCAGCAAAGGAGCAGCAATCTCCGACTCGAACACGACCACAGTGACGACAACGACGGGTGAGTCAGACATGATCAACAAATTCGGTGTTATGTGTGATAACAGAGCGAGATGCAGCAGGCAGGCGGCTTTTGCGCATGACACAAACGTGAGATGCGTCTGTGCGAGCGAAAACACAAAATCCACCTTCATTTCCCGCACATTGGTCTTCAACAAATTTTTGCGTTCGTAATTCGGGTTCTGTTTACGGTTTTCCATCAAACACCACGCGGCGAACGGTAGGTGATGCTGCACGGATTGCCTGCACGCAGGGGTATATGTGAGTTCGTGATAAGAACGAACCGCGTGCCAAACGAACCCAGCATTCGACTGCATGCCTTCGTTCGGTTCGGTTTGAGCAGCAGCAGCAGCAGCAGCAGCAGGTAGTACCAGACCAGCAGCCAACGTTAAGCAACACCGATTTGTGAGGGATTTCCCGCACGGTCCGGAATCCGGTTCACCGTTGACACTTGCCTTCGAACGGTCGACCGGTGCGCACGTGCTTTCCGTGGCGGGTGTCTATTGTCTAGTTATCGCTACTGTTCTTCCTCCACACAGTCTTTCTATCATTCTAACCGACTGTCTGCCCGTCTGTCTGTGTTCTATTAGGGAGAGAAAAAAAAGCTTCGTTAGTGCTTTCCGTGACTTGTTGCCGATAGCAGGGGCTTTCTGTGTTTGTGCCGCCAACGTCAACAATTGGAGCGAAGTTTGCATTTCCGAAAAGTGAAACCAGCTCGGTTCGAGTGCTCCATGTGACAGGTAGTGTTTGCGAGTGTTTGCGTTTAGTAGCACTATCTCGATTCGCGTGCAGAGCTTTGTGTTTGTGGTGTGGCGAACAGTTTGTTCAGTCGAATACATTCAAAATAGGTTCAATTATTTCAATCCGATTTTGTGTTTGTAGCGCGTGACAGATACATTACTTAGTGCGTGTGCGTTGCAGAGTGTGCCGTGTGGTGTTTTTCTTGTCTTTAACTCTACCATAGCCCCACTTGTTTGTGCGGCCTTTGTGATAATAATACTAATGCTCATGGAGCGGATCAGATAGGCAATTGATTGCTACGATCGGGTTGTTGAGTTGAGAAAAAAAAAAATCCCGATTACTTCACCTCACGCACTCGCCACCGAAAGCCACATGTGTGCGACCGTCCCCAGGGCCCGCGTGTCTTGACTCTGTCCACTGCTGATAAGCGGCAATATCGGAATCGAATGATTCCGCAATTATTCGTCAGCTGTTTGCCACCGCACCCGGTACATTGTGTACGCCCTTACGACGGCGAGCTGCTGCTGCTTCGCGCTCTTCGCCACAGCAACTGATTAGGCCAAGCGATTATTGCTCCCACTTGTCTGGGAGAGCCCTTCGCCCCAGACGCGTGATCGTACCGACGCGTTACGGAAGTGAACCCGAGTGCGAATTGTTACCTTCTCCGGCGTGTGTTTATTGTTGTGGAATCCGGTGTGTGTCGCCTGCAGGAGACCAACGCGTGGCAAACTCATCTGGAAGGCACGGAAAATAAACAAAAACAAACACAAGCAGTTTGTCAGGAGCGGGAACGCACCGTGCCGGGACAGGTGCACAAGGCCGTTCACGTTAGGCATCGCGTGTAGTTTCGATTCGTTTTGGTTTGTGTGCGAAGGTGAACGTGGTTGGGAACCTCCAGCGAGCTGGCAAGCGTAAGTTTTGCAAACTTAAACAGCTGATTACTTGGCCTTATAAGTTTGTCTTAGGACGGTTTGATGCGGCGCAAGAACAAGTTCAGGGGTCGGCAATGGTGTACAAAAATTGGACACAAATTTGACACAATTTTTCATAATTCCCATAGTCATTAAGTAAATGTAGTTTTTTAAAAATTTAACAAAATTTCAGTGAATTTTTCACCAAGTACTACATGTACTACATCATTTTGCAACTAACTCAGTGTAAGAATTATACTGTTTTGAGTTGGATAGTTATTTCTACCTCCAGTAGAAAAAAGGGACAAACGAAATGTATGGTAACGAATGTAGAGATAGTTTTTAATCCAAAAAATTTACTTGAAATTTGAAATTTTTAAACTTCAATATTTTGAGTTGAACATAACACGGAAACTGTTGTTTTCACAACTCTAAAAAAAATTAAATAAATTTAAAATTTGTACAAAAATTTAAAAAAAAATTACTAGCCGTTTGATTTCTCGCTTTTTTGTCGATTTCACCGTCAAATTATCGTGACAGATACAAACACCGTCAAATTATCGTGATACAAACAATTTTACGAATTTAGATTATTTTGTATCTCAGTTGTAAAATCAAGCATATGTAATTATCTTTCACGCTTACATAATGCATCTTTCACGCTTACATAATGCATCAGAAGCTCTTGATTCGTTAGTTTACGAAGAATGAGGCCATCGAGAGGAATATTGGTAAAATATGGGATTGAATTTAAGACCTTATCCTCAAAATCCATATGATTCAAATCAGAATGCTAATCATGCAATAGTTGAAAATTATATAATATTGAAACCAGAATAATCTCTTTTGCCGTCCACTGAGCTAAGCTGCAGCAGTAATGTTCGAAAGAGGGGATTTCACGGCGATTAACGCTATAACCGGCCGAGTTGCCTCAACTAGTGTTAGTTTTTGCTAGATAAAGCGAGGCACGCATCACTCATACGTACACAGCAGAAACAACTCTATCGGAAGGTCTATACCAGAGAGGGGATTTCAATTTTGCGATAAAAAATGTTTTTATTCCATTTGAATGCATAATGAGCGAGTGGGTATGGTGGGTTGATCTTGAAATATCGTTTAAAGGTAACAAATGCTGAATAGATTCTCTGTTTAAGCACACCGTTTTGAAGGCTCACTACTAATCCACTGCATGGGGGAAGTTTCAATGAGGCAACTGAAATTGACAATCATCGTTTTTGCTCTATGACGATGTGCGTGAAAGCGGCGTCGCTTCCACAACTCAACCGGATAACTACAAATTGTCCGCCGGCGGTAATGCAATCACAGTGGAAAGGCAATTTAGATTCAGCAAGCCGACGATGTCACATGCAATAGACAAGAGAGTCGTGCTCAAATCACGTCGAGCCGTTCGAGGCGGTCATGAATCACTATCTCAAAGCAACACCGCAAATCGGTCGTTTAAACAAACGCACTTAATAAGTAATGGGCGTGCCGCGGCGTCTTGCGTGCGTCCGTTTGCCCAACGCATTAGGAACAATTTACAGATCAAGCGAAATGATTGTGTGGAATTTTGAGATTTTAGGGTGTGATGACATTGGAAGTCTTTGAGGCATACTACTTATCGTAAAATCAAATTCAAAGTATTTAATTCATACGGCGTGTGGCTTACCAAACCGGTTCTCATCGAAGCAGAAAATCGAAGCATCTTTGAGCTGCCCTTCAGTTGCATTGAAAGCAAATTTTCCTTACCCGGGCAAAAAATACCCGCACGTGCAGTAACCGCAAGGTTATGCACACGTTGCTCGCCAAGCTTCCTCCATTCAAGCGTACGGTTTGATACATTTTAATTGAAAAAAGCTGTTGCAAATGAAGCCGTCGATGCAATCGGCCATCCGCCGGTTGTCATCCGCAAGTCGTAATCGATCTTTAAATGTGCTCGGGCAAAAATGGCCCTGCCCGTACGTGACAATGTTCGGTTTGGCTCCGTGTCTCTCCGAAGTCCAAACACGGACGGTTGACAAATCGATTTCGGGTTCGTGTTTAAAAATAAAACTGCAGCTCCACCAATTTGTTGTTTGACAGGCCCGCCCGTTCGATTTGTGGTTGCTTTTGCGATGGAAACTGTAGTTTATATTTTTCGCGTTCGTGTGTGTGCGTATGTGCTCGAAAGCTCATGCCGATAAAGCCGACGGTCGTGTCCACAACAAATGTCTCATCAGCGTCGTAATCATAGGCACAATTGTTGCTATATTGTTGCAGTTTAGGTGTGATCGCGTGCAGCGTACCCTCATCAATTCTGCTGCCTGGTAGGTATGATTCTGCTCACGTACTTGGCGTATCGTTGACAAATTACCTTCAAATTTGTGCTTTTATGGCGAACGAACTCTAACACGGTTTTGTTGTTTAACGTATATTAATTTTCCTGCAATTCAAGGGCAGGACATAAACGCTTTAATAGACTTTGGAGATTAAACCTGGTTGATTTCGTCTCGTAAACATACAGTCTTTATTGCTACAGGAAGTATTCGTTCCGAATAGCTTTGATAACATCTTTGTTTCAAGGGCAGCACCGGAGAAGAATGCAGACTCCAGCAGTTCCTAATTCCAATCCTATGATTGTTTTTTAAGCTCCTACTTTCTACCGAACGATCTGCTTACACACACACATACATACACACCGAAACGCAACCCCTATTACCGTACGACAAAACGACCAGACCACGGTCAATTGGTTTCAATTCTCTGGATTACGTTACAGCTCCAGATAATCGGCGTACCTTAATCAGACCATTTTATGGCATACTAGTTCTCTCTCACGCTAGCTGAGCTTCCCTCTGCCGGGTCGGATACCCAACGCTTTCAGCATCAAGGTCTAGGTGAACTTCTAGCCGGAACATGCAACTCGTCGTGGAAAGTGTGAGTGAGCGCTGGTAAAGTTTAAACCCAGTTCAAAACAGCTCCAAACAGACAGCATACTAGTGGGCATCATTATGATTTGAATGTCATTTTATGGCACCTTTCCATGCAAACGCACGCAGCCAGCCGACTTTGCATCATCCAATGAAGGTACTTCTCGGGAGGATTTTTATCACCTCGGGTAATCTTAATTTACGATTGCCGAAATGTTTTTTTTGCACAATTTATGACGTGCAGGTAACTTCAACACGACGTTGAGGAAAAGTAATTACATACCTGATGGGGGGGGGTAATATCTTTTTTTTTCTTCCACGGCACGGCTGGAGGATTAATGTGTGTCAAACTTTCTTGCTTTCGGGCGTCAATTTTGCTGTTGATAAATTATGGGACGCTCGGGTACGCGCAATAAAGTTCCTTCCACTGAGGATATGATGAAAAATAGCACCTAAATCAATAATTAGGTGGTTCCGTTTACGGTCCAGCTGGCGTAAACATCGTCCATTGAGAAGAGCCCAATTCCGCTTTTCTTTATCTTACCAAACGGTGATAAATTACAAATTGCAAATTGTTTTCGCGTTTTCGATGGTTGATGAGCGTTGAATGGGGCTATTATTATTTTTCTGGATTATATTTGCACTCCATCGTCGATCCAGATCCGGAAAGCACACAGCAGACAGTGACAGGTCCTGGCAGGTTTGGTTTGAATTTGAATTTAGGGGAGAAAACAATAAAAGAAGCTAACGCGAAAGACGTCCGCTGATGGATAAGGCTGTCCTGTGCTCCATTTGTCGCCAATGCGGACTTGTGCTAGCTGAAGAAGTTGAGCTTGAGAAGTGATGTATAAAATAATATCGACCAAAAACCAGGGTATACGAAAAACATTTCCACGGAGCGGGAAGCTTTAGAAGCAAACGTTGGTGTTGGCATTTTTATGACATACTGCTCCACGTGATCTGTACCCTGTCAGTCTCAGAAACCGGGCGTTGGTCCATGAACGGTACGAACGCCACTTACAAATGGCCCGTCTAAAGGTGACGGCTTCGTTATAATAAACTTACCCACCGGTGGAACCACCTAACCACCACCGGCCCGGCCAAGATGGGAAGGAAGTGGAAGATTTCACAGAACGCTTTTCCTTTGCTTTTATTACATCCAAACTAAGCTAATTTTCCTTCAGGATTGAGCGTTGCTTGTTTTGTATTTTTCGTAGTGAAATTAACAATGGGAAAGCGAACTTATTAATTTGGCATAACCATAATCACCGTCGTTCGATGGTGGTCGGTAAAAGTTTTTGCCTGTTCAACAGGATGATTACAAACTTATTATCAACGGAAGATGGAACATCAACCATAATGTTGGAAGCTACCAGCTGAACCCAATTTGGAAAGGCTTTAATAATTATTCCTATGATGACTGTTCTGTAGAGTGACAAGACAAGATGATTAGCTAGATTGACGAATTGATTCATTTTCCTGCTTAAAATTGAAGTTACCGGTTTTAAGTAAATGGGTTTTAAGATGTTTAATTTTCACTGATGTTTAATTGTATAACAGCGACTTTATAACTATAATTGATGAAGCTTTCAATATTCGCAGAAGTTCGAAGCTTTAATCTGTCCGAGTGATTACTATTAATTAGCTCATGAAAACACAAGGAAAATTTACCATCCCAATAAGTTGTTTCCTTATAGACATGCCTTTGGAGAATAACTCATGCATAAAGTATATAAAAACAATTCTTAACCATTCAAAAGCACGTCCTTTTATTTCCGTAATGAGTTGAGGTGCGAAAAATGTATAAAAAAAACCCAATTAATCGTCCCTGTTTTAACCGAAATCCTTAAACAAACGGTGGGACGTAATCCGGGACTCAATTAAAAGCAATTGCATCAAAGCATCCGGATTTTATTGGGCACAACACATTTGCAACGCCATAAGAAACCAATTTATGCAGCTTCGATTGAAGTGCGACTGGTTTTTGGGAGTCAATGTAAAACACTGCACCACTGTTTGTCGCTGTATTTCCGGCGGAACAGAGGCGGAACTTATTTGTTTGAAACAGCACTCTCGTCTCGCAGCGATCCGTGAATTCGAACAATGTGAAAACACTTCAACAACACACCGCGAACACTGGATTTTCCAGTGGCGCGTCAGCAATTGACGTCAGCACGGCTGTTCATTATGCCAATATTTAAATACATGGTGCTCACAAATTTTTGTATTTCCATATTACTTCTCCAATTCACCGCAAACTTGTGTTCTGCTATCCCGATCCCATAAAACTGCGGAAACCGTGCCCATGAATAAATCACCCCAAAGGTTCCCGGCTGGATGGATTAATTTTTCTTTTCGTTTCCGGATGCTTCCGGAACAAGAAACCCGGACAAGCTAAAACGGTGGTGGTTGAAGAAGCACGAATTTTATGGGTTTCACTAAAATCAATCAAAACAGGTTCGCCCGCGCGTTGGATGACAAATGGACGCGAGTGTCGTAAAGTTTACAACCATTTAAGGTGCGGAATTTAAACCCAAGTCGCCATTTAAATTCCATTGCACAATAATTTTGCACGTTTTCATCATCGTTAGAAGGTCGTTGTGGGTCGCTATGTTGTGGATTTGTAGGGAAATTATCTTAAAGAAGAGAAATAACATTCCTATCTAGCTCCGTTGCACGAAAGTTGTAGCATATAAATCTTATTCGAAAACCAAGTCTTCGGCGAGCTTATTTGGCCTTGTCGCAAGAGTCATTGGAACTTGGAAGCCGACGAACAGCAGAGCTGATAGAGTGAAGCTATGAAAAATGGAATGTAATTTGTTCTGTCTTTCGCATTTCCTGTGGGAAATGGACGGAAAACTTGTTTAGCGAGCTTGATTGCTTGATAGAGAACTTTTCTTCGTCTTTTGTGTCTTGGTAGATTATTTCCCATTCGCCGTCGGTGATTTCTTCAAGGCGAGAAATGTTCAGTGAATGAGTGAAAGGAAATACTCTTGAGAAATAAACAATTTGCTTTAGAAGTAACTATAAAGAGTATCGAAATTATAGTAGTAAATGTTAGCAATAGCAATTTGTTCTGTGTGGTGGGGAGTGACAGAAATAAAATTCCTCGATGTTATTTATAGCTTTGTTTTTTTTTGTTAAATATTGACATTGAAACTTTTAATACCTATTGTAAATCAAATAAAATATTTTTTTCGTTTCCAAATCCATTTTCGCTTAGAACTTTCGCTCGAATAGGTAATTATGTTCAATAGCAAATTTATTCTATCGGCTATCAACCAGCTTTATTTGATCGCTTTCGATGAAACGATTTTCCGGTTTCCTGATACGACATTATCGCACATCATCCTTTATGATAGCCCGCGATTGAAACTTGGAACGCTAAAAATGAATCTGAATCGTGAAGATAATCTCATCAAGCGGAGCAAACAGAAAACAACCGAACGGTAAAGAAAAGTTAGCCGGAAGAATGCTTAGAACATCCTGAATCGCTGGAAAGGAACACTAGCTACCCAAAAAAAAAAAAAACGCATCCGAAGATCAAAAGCAATCTTCTGAGCGGGTCTTTTGACGGTGGTCGACAAGAGTTTGCCAACCGGTGGTGTGGGAAAATGAAGGCAAATAGCTTCAGCCGGAGCCATCTGCCGCGATGACTTTGAATGGAAAACCGCAAGGACAACTTGCGGTGGGGAAACCGTGGCTTTCAACAACCGATAAACTATGTCAAGGGAGTCCCGCCTTTCGTGGTTTTCGCTGCCTTAAAGTAACCGTAAAACATACTTCCCGAATTGTTCCCCGGGTGAGCGTCATGTATCAGTGAGCCTTAATGCAGGAAGTGAATAGAATTCGATGGTAGCAATAACAGAAACACAAATCTTTCCCCGTCTGCTGCCATTTCGATCGAAGGGAAAAGGAATGCATGAGTCGCTTTTAACAAGCGCTCAGGAATAGGGTTGATTTACTTGAATTGCTACAAATTTCGCACACGAATTCTGTGTCCTGCTGATAACAAATCACTGCTGTAGAAAGAGAGAACGGGAGAGACAGCGAAAGCGAACGGCATCTTTTTGTGTAGGGATGTTTTCGTTTCACGAACGATCTTAATTCGAAGAAATTGGAATCATTTGCAAAGCGGCAAGTAATGACTGTTGCTTCCAGCGGCATGCGATTACGATTGTACCATTTCAATGCGTAAGACAAAACGAAAATTTTCCCACGCTTTTAGAGCGTCAGGACCGTGTGCTCTAATGCGATAAATAGTGGGTAAGTTTTGAGTGTTTCTTGGTCCAAAGTGCTGTTAGCCAGAGGGTGAGAGAACTAATTGCAAAATGACACGGTCACGTCTCTTTTTCGGGGGATATTTCTTTGCATAAATTCTAATCCATTCCTTTTTCTTGGCAGCAATTTGCCAACGAAGGTTTAAATTTGCATTTGTCCGCCGCGTGCGGTTATTGTGAATGGAAGTTTCTCTTTAAATTTTGTTTAACGTTTCATGCGAAAGTAAGGTCCTTATTTTAATAATTTGCTATTAAGAATATAATGAGAGTTAGCCGTTGCATTTTTAATGGTTGTTTTTAGAT
>JXWZ01012344.1:0-12862 GCA_000956215.1 Anopheles farauti No. 4
TGCATCCTCGTCGGTGGTCGTGAACCGTGGACTCTGCATCACGGTTCGCCCGATCACACGCGGCTCAAGCCGGCGAAGGAGTGCACACCGATCGAGTATCCGAAACCGGACGGCAAATTAACGTTCGATCTGCTCTCATCGGTCGCATTGACCGGCACGAATCACGAAGGTGACCAGCCGGCTCATTTGACGTTAAAGGATGACACAGTGCCGGTGAAGAACAATCTTACCATCTACGACGGTCCGGAGGCGCGATTCTGTCCGGCGGGTGTTTACGAGTACGTACCGAACGACGAAGGTGGCAACATGAAGCTGCAGATTAATGCACAGAATTGCATTCACTGCAAGACTTGCGACATCAAGGACGTAACACAAAACATCAACTGGGTCGTGCCGGAGGGTGGCGGCGGTCCAGCGTACAATGGAATGTGAGGCGCACGATCGATTATCCTTCGTTCTTCCGCAGTCGTAGCATGTTGCTGTCCAGCGACGGCCAGTGTGTGTGTAATAAAGTGTTTTCTATTCCTCCCACACGACCCTGGAAAAGAAACATTTTTGTACAAGTACCTCAAATATCACGAACATCATAAATGCAATAAAAAAACATCATATTACAAAAATACGCTCTTTTCATGATTATTCTCTTAATAACGGTCAAATTTACAACAACACAAAATGGAGATGCAGACTAACACAAACGCAATTGCGGGACACGGGAAGTTTTCTTTGATACATTGTCTTTCTTTGTTGGTTCCTCCACCGTCACACTGAATAGCATCATCTTTATGAAACCTTCTTTTTCATAATTTTCATGAACATCACCATAACTGAAAAAATAAACATGGAAAAGAGAAAATAATGAGTCCAAGTAGACACAATAATAATAATACTGCACCATAGGAAAACACGATACGTTACAGATAAACGTGACTATAACGAACACTATCATCAACCACATCCAACATTTGCACGCCTTTTTCGAGTTCTCCTGCAGCTTGGTCGATTCCGTTGTGAGCGATGATGTGTTCTGGTCCGTAAGTTTGGCGGATTTAGAGACGATCTGTAACAAGCGGGCAATTTACAATTAAAATCAAACAACAAATCATACATCACACAAGCATCACTTCTTACTTCTGTGTCTTTCTTTATGATTTTGTTGGCCGTTTGCGTTTGCTCCTTCAAATTTCGAGTCAGCTGTAAGTAAAGATGCGTTAGAATCTAAATCGTTCTCATTGTATTGCTTCAAAATCGTCTCCTATTACCCGTAGCATATCCTCAGCAAGCTTTTCCTGTTCATCCGAGTATTGTTTCACTGTTTGTTCCAGGTTTTCCGCCACTTTCTGCCCGGCGCGTCTTCGTATCGTGGAAAAATTCCCACTGAACAGTTCACTGCGTAGCTCTTTCTCGAACTTTTGATCGTGCATTTGGCGAACCTCTCGCATCACATCATGTCCATCAGGGTCGATCGCTTTTGGTTTAGTCCGCAGGCGTTGCTTCTCTTCCGCCGATAGTTCAACATAATTTGCGACCTGCTTCAGCTCTGCGCAGCGTGTTTGGTAATCCTTCACCAGTTGCTCGTCCGATTGACTAAAAGTTAGTTTGGAAAGGTGTTACGGTCGTTATCGGGAACCCGGGCCGCGCCCTTTAAGCCTTACTCCAACTGTTCTTCAAACTCCTGAATCATAATGTCTAGCGATCGAATGTATTTCTTCAGTCGCCAATCTTGCTTATCAATGGCTACTATTTCTTCACATTGTGTTATCAAGCTACGGATGTTAATTTCTAGTTTTGAAGTCATTTTGAACACTCCACTACGCTAAGAACCTTTCTTCGATACACGAAATAATTCCCAGACGAAATCGCTGTTTCATGCAAAATATCGACCGGCCGAGACACGTAAACAAACTTTTTCGATTATGCACTGTCAAACCAGTCTGTTTATAACTGTCATACGCCAGACGCTTCGATGAATCGATGAACATTCAAAAAATTTGAGGCGTTAAAACTTAAATGATTAAATGATATAAATTAAATGATTCAATAAAAATTAAAAACAAAATTAAAACCAAAATGGAACACATTCATACGGATAAAGTTTTGAAAAACATAAAAATCTATTTCTCATTACCTGGTCATATTGCTTCGATCAAACACTGCTGTCAAGTTATTCTTTTCTCGAACTGTCAGGCAGTGGAAAATTCGGCCATCACTAGCATACTAGCCCGCGTTGTGAAGAAGAGAGTGAAATTTTTGCGGCGAAAAAAGATAGCATTTTCCAACGCCATTCTTCCCGTTTCTGCAACAAAATCGCAGAGAAATTTCCCTCCCAAAAAACAAACGGTGCGGCTCATCTTGTTAGCCATAACAGAACGCTTCGATTTTTCAGCGTTCGAAGGTCCAAAAGGGTGTTGAAGAAAGTGGACACATACGCACGCACACAGAAACGCGCTTCAAGCACCAGCTGCCTCAAGCAGAACGAAAAGACTCGCTTTTCTTCCGACGACATCTTTTTATCTCCAAAAGTGTTGCGGAGTGTATTTGCGAAATTAGAATACCCGCGCAATCCCGCTTATTTAGCAGGCGGAACACATTTTAAGTGGAAGTTCAGTTGAGCATTTTGTTAATTTCGTTGCGACGTTTCGAGAGCGTTCTTCCGGTAGTTCCTCGTGGTCTGCAATAGCATTACTGTGATAGGAGAACAAAGGACATCAACATCCTTGCCCGTAAAGAACGACGTAGTAAAGCCACCCAGCAAAATGACGTGGGAACCGCAGCCGGATGGTCTGAGTCAGATCATCACCCTGTTGAAGCAGTCACAATCAACGGACAACATGATACAGCGTGCGGTGCAAATGGTAAGTGATTGTCAAGATATCCTGTTGAACTTTTTTTTCATGCCATAATTTACTTTTGCAGAAATTGGAAGAGCTCAACCAGTATCCGGATTTTAACAACTATCTAATATACGTACTAACGAAGCTCACGTCTGAAGACGAACCAACAAGATCGCTGTCGGGGTTGATTTTAAAAAACAACATCCGCATCCACGGTACGCAGCTGCAACCGGCCATCATCGAGTACATAAAGCAGGAATGCCTGATGGCGCTCGGTGATCCCTCCCCGTTGATCCGCGCGACGGCCGGCATCTTGATTACGACGATTGCCAACAAAGGCGGCCTACAGACATGGCCAGAGCTGCTGCCAACGCTGTGCGATATGCTCGATTCGCAGGATTATAGTGTATGCGAGGGTGCGTTCGGTGCGCTGCAGAAGATCTGTGAAGATTCGGCCGATGCGCTCGACAGTAGTGAGCTGAACCGGCCGCTCAACATTATGATCCCGAAGTTCCTTCAGTTCTTTCGTCATTCGAGTCCAAAGATCCGCTCGAACGCCATCGCCTGCATAAACCAGTTCATCATCAATCGCACGCAGGCGCTGATGGTGCACATTGATACGTTCATCGACAACTTGTTCCACCTGTCGTCGGACGACGATCGGGAGGTGCGCAAGAACGTGTGTCGCGGCTTGGTTATGTTGCTGGACGTGCGCATGGACCGGTTGATGCCGCACATGAATAATATCATCGAGTACATGCTGATCCGCACGCAGGACTCAGACGAAACGTCACTCGAGGCGTGTGAGTTCTGGTTGACGCTGGCGGAGCAAACGATCTGTAAAGAGGTGCTGACGCCGCATTTGCCGCGTTTGGTGCCGGTGCTGGTGCGTGGCATGAAGTACTGCGACATCGACATCATCATCCTAAAGGGTGACGTGGAGGAGGACGAGATGATCCCAGATCGTGAGGAAGACATAAAACCCCGCTTCCACAAGTCACGCACACACACGCAGAAACCATCGGCGGCTGCGAGCGGCAGTGGTGACGGTGCGGTACGTTCTATGGAAGGTAACGATGACGACGAAGACATCGACGATCCGTACGATGAAATGGACGACGATAGCAACCTGTCCGATTGGAACCTGCGGAAGTGCAGTGCAGCCGCGCTGGACGTATTGGCGAACGTGTTCAAGGATGATTTCCTTCCGATCCTGCTGCCCATCCTGAAGGAAACGCTCTTTCATGAGGAGTGGGTAATTAAGGAGAGTGGCATCCTAGCACTTGGAGCGATTGCAGAAGGATGCATGAACGGAATGGTGCCGCATTTGCCGGAACTTATCCCCTACCTGATCGTGTGTCTGTCAGACAAGAAGGCATTGGTGCGTTCGATCACCTGTTGGACGTTGTCACGTTATGCGCACTGGGTCGTCAGCCAACCGCACGATCAGTATCTAAAACCTCTGATGAAGGAACTGCTAAAGCGTATACTGGACGCGAACAAGCGTGTGCAGGAGGCAGCTTGTTCCGCGTTCGCTACCCTCGAGGAGGAAGCGTGCACCGAGCTGGTGCCCTACTTGGGATTCATTCTTGACACGCTCGTGTTTGCGTTCCGCAAGTATCAGCACAAGAACCTGCTGATTCTGTACGATGCGATCGGTACGCTTGCCGACTCGGTTGGGCACCATTTAAATAAGCCAGAGTACATCAGCATGCTGATGCCACCGTTGATTGAAAAGTGGAACAACTTGAAAGACGAGGACAAGGATCTGTTTCCATTGTTGGAATGTCTGTCGAGTGTGGCCACCGCGTTACATTCTGGCTTTCTGCCCTACTCCGAGCCGGTCTATAGAAGGTGCATATCGCTGATACAACAAACGTTGAATCAGGATCTGGCCAGTACCACCAGCCCGGGACAGTTCGAGCAACCGGACAAGGATTTCATGATCGTCGCGTTGGATTTGCTATCTGGGTTGGCGGAGGGATTGGATTGCTATATCGAGTCACTAGTTTCGAGTAGTAACATCATGCAGCTACTCTACCAGTGTATGCAGGATTCGATGCCCGAGGTAAGATCGTGATAGTGTTAGCTATAATGGAACATTATTGTTTGGCGTAACCCTGACAATCTGTGCTTATTCTCATACCCTCACACATATAAATATAGGTTCGCCAATCGTCATTCGCGCTGTTGGGAGACTTGACGAAAGCTTGCTTCCAGCACGTGCACCCGCACATCGCTGACTTCTTACCGATCCTCGGCCACAACCTTAACCCGGAATACATTTCTGTCTGCAACAATGCAACATGGGCGATTGGAGAGATCAGCATCAAGTTGAGTAAGTGAATGAGAAAACCTAGCATCGAAAACAATTTGCTTAACTTCCAATCTTAATGTATTCCGCAGTGGAAGACACAAAACCATACATTCCGATGGTGTTACCGCCGCTGATTGAAATTATCAACAACATCAACACGCCAAAAACGTTGCTAGAAAATACCGGTAAGTATTCGTAATTTATCACATTGATCTCTGATTGCTCTGATCGATATACTATATCCACGGCTAGCGTTTAAGTTATATCCTTAAACGTTTAAGTTATATTGTTCTGTCCTTACCAAAAAAACAAAATTTAATTTTTACTCTGTTTTTATGGACAGTTTGTGTGTGTGTTCATGGTTCACTTTTTGTATCGTTTTTAGTGTGATACTATCGTGGTAATTTTTTTTATTACTCTTCGTTCCATGTTGTATTTGCTTGCTGATCTCGTGACAATAAACGAGACCCACATTTCAATGCCTTGGTCGTGTTCGATATGTATGTCTTAACGCCCGTGTTCTGTGTTGCGGAAAATAGAAAAGTCGTTTTTTTATGTTCAATCATATATTTCATGCTCGAAGTTATTCTTCTAATTTGAGGTTGGTTGTACAGAACCGGTTTGATTTTTGAAGCTACTTGCATTGGTACAATAAGTCTCTGCGAGGATTTCATATAAAGTTTATCTATTATTCGATGGTCCAGATTACGAAAACAATCATCATACTTAAAATGAATTAAAGCGAAACAAATTCAAGTTGTATGTTAAATAGATAAATTGAACATTAAGAATGTATTAACATGTTGAGTTTTTCAACAGTTTTTCAATACGGGGAAATTTTTCTCATTAGTTGTACTTGTTGCTTTGCTACGTTGCTGCTTATGATACATTATTACCATTGAATAAATTGCTTTGGCATTGTTGAAAACCCTTAGTTTATTGCTCACCGACCGTCCCATGGGTGGTACGGTGCCAAACATGCCAACCATCTTTATTTTACTCCATGTTAACATGTGTTTGAAAAAGGGATCGTTTTCCACAGTCCAGGAAGTTCATATAAGTTCGTACCCATCGTCACATTCTTTACTATTTGTTTTGTTTTCTTTCTCTTTTCCTTTTCTTTCCTGTACAGCGATAACAATTGGGCGTCTAGGTCTCGTGTGTCCCGTAGAAGTGGCTCCCTCATTACAACAGTTTGTGCGGCAGTGGTGTGTAACTAAATTAATACCGCATTCGTTCGCCATTGTCATTTTACTATTAATCTATCCTCTTCAGCGTATTTTTCTACTTGTATCCATTGCAAAATTTTATTCAATTTTTTGCGCATGCAATTTTATGTGCGACTTCTATTATATTTTTTATCGTTTTTATTTTAATTACTGTTTTCCATTGTCCTAGTTTATTGTGCAAGTTATTGTTCAATTAGTTTTGTTGTTCTGCAACTACGTTTTTGTAGCAAATGAAAGTTAACTAATGTTATAAAACATCTTCTACGTCATCATTACACATTTCCATGCGATGGTCGTGTCTACGATGACATGTGTCGATCGAATGTTAATTAACACTCGTTTCCGATTTCCACCTCCCCTTGCCCCAACAAAACCTTCACAAATACTCCAGGTGTTCATCATTGCGCAACATTCGCGATAACGAGGAAAAAGATTCCGCCTTCCGTGGGATGTGTCAAATGATCACGGTCAATCCGGTTGGCGTAGTGCCAGACTTTATCTTCTTCTGCGATGCCGCTGCCTCATGGATGACACCCAAGAACGATCTTCACGAAATGCTGCAAAAGGTTTGTTGCGACAAGGAAAGTGTGTTCACCGATGCGAGATATTTATTTTCGCTCACCATCTCTTTTATAGATTCTTCACGGTTTCAAGATGCAGGTAGGGGAGGAGAACTGGAGCCGTTTTGTCGAACAGTTTCCACCCCAGCTGAGCGAACGATTGGCCGTAATGTACAGAATCTAAGTACAACCACCGAGACCGGGTCTTCGATAATACGGCAGCACGTTTGCAGCATTCAGTGGCAGGTGTGGTGAGTGTGTTTTTCTTCGCGATGATGGTAAACCAATACTATTCTGATTATTATTCCTACATCAACTGGTGGCCCAAAAGCCACCGAATCTCGTCAAACATGGTTGTTAACGAGATGAAAGGGAAAATAGTGCAAATAATTCGAGGTCTGGAATTGTTCGAACAGCACATAATGTCGCAGTTCGCTCATTATATTGACAAAAGCATGGTCAGCTTATGCTTGTTTGATTTTATCAAAGAATAGCGCAAATAATGCAAACGAAAAGAGAAGATTTGGAAGTATTCGAATTGTAATAGTTTTCACAAAGATGAGCTGGTTGAAGCACAGTTTAGCGTTGCGCTAGGAAAGAATTGAGAATAGAATTTTTTTATCAGTTATATTAAATAATACTTAGAACGGTATTCAAGGCGAATCAAAACTTGCGTCGTGTGCATGTGTGTATAGAATGAAAGTGGCAGTGTGGAAGCACATTCACTACTAAGAAACAATTATGTAGGAACAACTAATGATCAGCAGTAGTTTTCTTCACGCTTCCGATGCCAGTCCACTAAAATAACGAGAAGTTAGATTACTTTCGTTTTCCTTTTACCGAATAATTCGTCGTTTAGGACAGTTCTATTTTTTTTTTATTGTGGATAAAGAGCAAGCATTTTCATCCGGTTTTATGTTTAGTAGGTTGTGATCAATTTTGATGTCCTGTATTACGAATTGTGGAAAAACAGGATTAAATTGTTTATTGTCTCTTCTTTGGAAAATTGATAAGGAATTGTAAATGCATGTTTACAATCGTGGAAATTGATCGCAAAGTATAGTTGTTCCTACAATTGAAACAGCTTTTTCTACGATATAAGGTATATCTCACAACTATCTGTTTGCAGTTGCTTGATGAGTTTCGTGGTGTGTGCAACTTTAGCACGATGGTTTGTTTTGGGATTCCTTTTACATGCATGCAATGACGCCGCGTACTGCGCATAGAAATTAAGTTAACACACTATACATCTTCCCGAAATCGCCATCAAATATCCCTTACCTAATTCCCTCCGTTTCTTTCCATCTATTCCTCCCACCAACTCCCCCACAAGGAAAGAAATCAAAATAAGGAAACTAACACACAAAGAAAACGTGAACTCAAATACAAAACTAATCGAAATTCGAATAAGTAGAACAAGATAATACTCTCCTATTGGAGACTTCTGACCGTTGAGGTGTAGGTGCTAGGGTAAAAACACTAGAATAGGGCAGACTAAACATTATAGGGAATCGTTGAAAAGAATGAAAGGGAAATAAAGAAAGAAGGGAAACAAACTCGACAGAAAAGGTGTCAGTAAGGATAGGAAACATCATCTAGCATATAGGGCTGTGCATGTACTCAGTAGCATTATTTGAGCCAGAAGATGAATTCAGAGACAGAGCTAGAAAGCAGATAGAAACGAAAACATACCAAAATGAACAGATCCAACATTGCCAAGGAAACGTGAGAGAAATCAAGAGCATGAGAAAAGGAGTAACAAGTTAGGGAAATCGTTAAACAAATTTAACAAAAGCTAGGGTAACAAGTTAGGGAAAATCTAGGGCATCTGTATGATCGTGTGTCTTTCGGGATGAATGAATGATTGAGTGTATCAGTGTGTTCAACGAGTGAAAACCGCAAAAGCGATGGGTGCTTAATTTATGTAGTTTCGCGTGTCAAGGGTAATCCTACCGGTGCTCACTACAGTTTTCGGTTTCTACTACCGTGAAAGCTTTAATACGAAACGTTCAATTCTCCATTGCGTCTTCAACACGAGGCAAAGCTTCTTCTCGCGTGCTGTAGAAACTGTCGAAACTGTGGGGTAACTGTTTTTTTTTCTCCTATGTTCGAAGATGAAGGTAAGAATACAAATAATATAAAACACACAGGGCATCAAAAAAGAGGTGATATTACAGTTAGGTACAGAATCCAATACGTATGTTAGTAGGGACCTTAAGGCAGCATAGATAAGCGTAATTTTCGCGATGGTCGCGTTTCGTCAAATGTCGTATATTCGGGTTCGCGTTAAAATCGTCGGGTCGGTTCGGGTCGCGTCGCGCGTTACAAGCAAATCGGTCGTTATTCTCGCGTTCTTGCGGTACAAAACGGAAGCAAAAATGTGTGTGTGTGAACGTTGTATTATTCGTTGCAAACGGGTTGATTTATATTATTTCATTTGTTGAAATTCTATACACTTTACCTAGTTGATAGTCTGGTTTATCAGAGAACGATGGCAAGCGGAGAAGGAATTATCTTTCTCTCCGGATTGGTAAGGGGTTTGCATACATACTACCCAGATTCCAAAGCGCTCGTTCAGTTTTTACTGTGAAATGTGTTTTGTTGTTTTTTTTTGTAATTTGTTCGTTATATCTCGTAATTACTAAAATGTGGGGAAAATCAATTTACTGATTGGAAGGATTTAAGGCTGAAACATTCTCTACCAGGATACTAGGGACTGACTGACTGACTGGTTTTATGTTATAGATTTGCACAAATTCAATCCTTGCAGAATGTCATGTAGAAGAAAGGAAGCCATTTTTGGCCGCCGCAAAGAGACTCAACAAAACTCAAAAGGTGCACTAGCAGTATAGAAAATAGAGAAAGGATTATTTAGAACCGTGTGCCATTAGAATAGTGAGACATTATTTATTACCGCTACCGAAAGAAGCTATATAGACGAATCTAGGAGACTGGATATGAATTCACTAAACAACCTGGGTAACTGTTAAAAATCACTGAAAGCTGAGGCATACTTTCACAAACAACACAAGACTACAGTTTCAATAGCATAATAATAAGAAGTATTCTAAAGCAACAACCTAATACCATTCTACTAATGCAGGAATTTTATTCTTTAGCAAATGAAAGTAATTCAAACAAAAGAACAAAACACGAGATGTATGTCGAGGGCCTTATGAAAATTGTAGAAAAAGAACACACTAAAGTTAAATAAGTAGTGAAAATAAAATGTAAACGATCTTTTTTTTTTTGCAGCAATCACAAATGTCTTAACGTTGTAACGAAACTCAAAAAGACTGAACAGCAACCTAACACATATTTTCGATGCAAAGACATACATATAAACTGCAGAACTTCATTCAAGACATACACTGTACAAAACCGCTAGATAAAGAAAACGCTGGTTAAACTCAACATTTCTTTGGTAGGCTTTGTTACCAAAAATGGACAGTACAAAGCGTGAATAGGGCAACTTGTCGTTCGTATTACGTACTCTCGGGCAGATTTATACTAACGGTCAAATGATTTCAGTTCAATGATTCAATGATCAATGATTCTATTGAAATGCGCTTTTCTCCAGGATAGAGATATTTGGTATTGGTGTGGTGACTTTCTAATAATTTCTAAAATTTCTCAAAAATTTTCTAAAAATTTCTAAAATAATTTAGAAAATTCTAATTTCTAAAACAAATAATTGGCCTATAGTTTAACGATTTTGTTTTGTCCACTTCAACGTGATTTTACTTCGGATGATCGGGAAAGGAATTGAGGAAACGTACGATAAAAATTGAATTGTAAATTTTATCCAAATCAGGCCAATAGAGTAAATTTTTAGGGAACATAAACTTTATCCATTCGAGGTGACCGGAAATGTTGACTAAAAGTGTTCCCAAAGGTTTGATGTTGCACTGAAAATAGTTCCGACCGATGAGGATCCACATAAAAATGCGAATGAACTGAAAATTTTTCTAACATGAAAATGTTTCTTTATGAAGCACACCTTGTTTTAATCACACCATAAATTTTCCTATTCCAATTGAATTCCATAGATCATTTACCGATCCTCGTTGTAGTTTCTGGCTTGTGTGTTTTATGTACTGTTTACTATTAACGTAGCGCAGTGTCTTGTTCTCGTGTGCTACCTCGTATCCGGTGTACATTATGAGAATATGAGTCGTTTGAAAGGCCGTCAGTGTTTTTAGTTTCGTGTCTAAAAGTTTTATTTTGGTCATCCCATCCTAATTATAATTGAAGCTTTTTATTATTGCGTCGATGGGATCGTCGTGTTGCATGTATTATTTTTTAATTTGTCACTCAACAAACAAACAAACTCCATCAATTGCAATCTGAGTAGTAGTAGTCCTTGCAAAGCTCGAAACAAAGCCAAACAAACCCTCCCCCCTTTTCTGTAGAATTTAATAATATAGGGTACTGTAAGTAGACGGCACCATTGCAGAAGTTAAAGAATGAAAAGAGGGCTGTGCAGGATTGTTCATAGGAATGAAGGAGGAGGGTAAGCTCTACCGGGCACTAATGTTAAACTTAAGAGGTGAAAACAAAATCACACCGCCGAGTCCGTGTTTCGTTGTACAGTGACGGTCCAATTGATAAGATCATCTTACGAAGAAAATTTAAAACAAATAAGTTTTTTCAGATCTATATTAATTGTATTGTATTTTTTTCAAAAGTAAATTTATATTTTTTTTAAATTGTACAATAATTAATTCGTTCATATGATCAGGTTTTATTTTAGCGTCTGTCACTGTGAACCACGCAAAACAGTTATATTTCTAATTTTCTGTGCTGGTGATTAGCTTCTGATGCAATTTCTAACAATTTATTTTAAAACACATCAGTCATTTCCTTTCAGCGGTAAAACTATAAAATAATCACAAAAGGCAAACGATAAATGAATGTTGAAAATAAAACAGTAGAACAATCGAAGAAATCCCGCCTGCCAAACTACTTAGCAACAAAACAAGCAACATAAAACTAATCTGAATCTGTATATCGGGTCATCGTTCCTCATCAAGCACACAAACACACAAAAACACACAAAAGTAATTGTAAAGTAATCTCTCGTCGCCGCGTCGCGTATGTTAAGGATCGTTAAGAAGTATATTCCGGGTCAAACTCGCGTAACTATCGTCGTCGTATTCGTCGTCTCGTGATTGTTTTCCGTCGCCGTCATCGTTCGCGTTCGTATTAAATCGTATTATCTCGTGATCGTATTTTCGTGCGGTTTTCGTCCTCGTCCGGGTTATTTTTGCAGGAAGCGATAGGGTGCTAGGGTTATTTAGTAGGGAAATCTGCGTTTGCTATGTGTTAGGGTACCGGAGAAAAGTGATAGGGTCATAGTAGGGGGTCAGATGAGACAAACAAATACCGTTCAAAGGAAATCAAGATAGGGATCACAAAGCTAACTAAAAAGGTGTATAGGAGATTGTTTGCAAACTAATAGGGCCAAAAACCAAAACCTCTGCGCCGTGTGCAGCTGTGAGTAGTTGTTAACTTATTAAATACCTTCTGTTGTCCTTCCTCCTCGACGTGTGAGGTAGAACTCAAACTGTGTGTACTCATATTGGTTTAGTTGTGCAGTCGTTTAGTAGCTGAAATCAGTCGTATATGTGTGTATGCTAGAACATAAACCGCAAACACTTTGCTTGAATATTCGTTATGTAAGAAGCGGAAGAGCCACTGAGGAAATTTTAATAACTTTTATAGTCCAATCTACTTCAAAATATTGACGTTTATCACATTTGTTATCATATTCTCCTCCTCTGTCGTTGTAATGGTTGAAAGTCAAATAATTTCGGTTTTGTGGATGATTAAGAGCAATTTTAACTAAGTTAAAAAATGAAATCAAATTTCGTTCGTCAAACCATATTAACAGAGAAGCGAAATGCGAGAAGGTGCTATTGA
>JXWZ01012349.1:0-26460 GCA_000956215.1 Anopheles farauti No. 4
AATAGTGACATAAAAAGGGCAGATAAAAAAACACACGTACATCATGACGATGCTTGCGGTGAAAAATTTCTTCCTTCCCGAGCGGAAGGCTCCACCGGAAACGCCAAAGTTCAGCCGCATGCCGGAAGCATTCCTCCGCTCGATCCGGCGCCGCTCGTTGCGCATCAAGCGTCCGAAAACCGTCATCGTCGAACGGGAGAAGCGAAAATCGGGTAATTAAACCATGTTTTTTTTTAAACCTACAACGCGCGTTATCGATATCGAATTTGCGACATGGAAAAGATTATCTGAATGAAGCTAGAGGGGCAATTTGCATTTCGGTCTCCACAAAACTGTCTCTCAAGGACAAACGTGTCTTCTGATGAGTTTATCCACTGGCGATGGTGATGATGATGATGCTGATGACGCAGTAGTCCCATATCCGAGGTGTCATCGTAAATGGGATTTTTTAATGAATATTAATCACCGAATGTATTAGTGTTTAGTTTATTTTCTTTTTTGCTACTCGTGCTTTCATGCAAACTTCATTTTCGTTTTTTGACTCGTAATGACTGTTGTGTGTGAGTGACCGATATTACTTTGTTGCCATTTGTAGAGAAGCCTGTTATGCCTTTTTTGGTGGGCGTCTGGTTGTGATTAGATTCGTGCCGAAGTTTGCAAAAAATAAAATAAAACGACACGAAAGAGACATAGTGTTTCAACATCTGGGACTGCTTCAGCGAGGGTATGTAAATTGCGAGCCGTTTGCCAGATGGAATGCACATGTTTCGTCGTTGTGTCGTCGTCGTCGTCGTCGTCGTCGTCGACGGCCTCGGATCCGGTCGAAACGCCCCGCGTGAGACTTGGCTGCTGGTGGTATGAAAGGATGATTATGATGTTGGCGGGATTATAAAGGGTGTGATGCAATGCTGGGACGTCGTCGGGTTGACGGTGAGACAGAAAGAGTGAGAGTGAATTTAGCAATGAAACACAAGCGTGTGGGAACGGTTTTGTTTTTTTTTTGTTTTCTAGAGTTGGATGCGGGGAGGCTTCTTTTTCGATTTGGCATATGATTTAAAATCTGCTCAACTTAAAATGAAAAATATTTCAAAATTTAAAGCGGTTTAGCGATCAATGTTTTTCGGCATGGTTTTAATGTGCGATTAGATAAGATATAATCGGTGCTTTTAGCGTGAGTAAACATCAAACTACAACCATATTAGATCTAGTCAAGAAAAGGGCTGACGTTAAATGATAAATCCGAAGGGGCTTTGCTGCATTTTACGCTACGCAAAAGCCATACGGACAAAGAGTCGCTTTTGTGGTGTGTTGGTTGCACCAAACCCCGATGGAGTGTACCTGTATGATAAGAGCACGGACCGATAAGACAAAAAGGAAAAAAGCAAAAAAAGGCAATCTACAATGTACATAAACAGACCAAAAAGTACAATGCAACTCTCCTCCTGGGGGGATAGCTGCACGTAGATAAAAACACACCAACCTCTCGGTCTCGTGGCTAGTTTTTTTGCGCTACCTTCGCTCACCTGAAGATAAGATTAAAAACAACTCACCCGGTTGCGCGTACACTAACTCCAACAAACGATGAGACACGCACACCCAAGCTTTGTCCGGCCGTGCGTGAAGAAAAGATTTTCTGGGTATTGTTTCAATGCTCCTCGCAGGGCGTGCGGCAATAACCTTGAAGGAAAAGTTTTTCCACCTCCATCCATCTTCGCCGGTGGTAATTATTTCCCTCGCACACACGAGCGTACATTTAGCTTTCTCCCAAACCAGCCAGCTGCCGCCGTGTTGTTGTGCGGGTTTAAAGACCGATGCACCCAAAATGCAAAAGAAGAAAGATGCGTTTTCGGCGTGAACAAATTTTACGCCCAATTTAAAGGGCTCGGTCGAGACTGGCCTGCGTGCATCAGCTGACCGGTGCAAATTTTTCATGCCTGCCTATCACCGATTCAGCCGCAGGGTGAAAGTGAATCTGGTTCCGGTTTTATCGCGCCCAGAACTCTAACGATGGCAGGCGCACACGGTTCGGAAGAAAGTTTCACCGCCGCAGCTGTGCGTGTGTGCCGATGTCCGAAACAAGGGTGTACCGGAAGGTGGCGTTTTTGGAATTTATGTTCCAGCTTTACGGACAAATTTCCTACTCGATTCGTCTCGCGGGGATCCTCGTGAAAACGGACACGCGGGAAACGACAGCGACAAAGATGATGTCATTTCTGACGTTCGACTTTCGCACCGCAAGGAACAATGCGACGTTCCTAACGGTCTTCAACGTTGACGATAGGAGGCTTCTTTGCTATCGCAAAAAGCCTCATATGTGTTACGCATACACGATTATGCTGCTGGTGGCGCAGTCTCTCCAGGGCACGTCGCAGTAGCACCTTGTTGGAATGGGTTTGCAAGGCACGTAATCAAATTCTCCACCGCTGTTCGTGCTGTGAAACTTCCTGCCCTTGGAGCAGCAGCAGTAGCGACAAGAAAATGGTAAAGAAAATCGTCAGGAAGTATTTAGCCTTGCTGTGAAATTTGTATGTTGTGAGGATTCGGTGTGACGATTTGAAATTTGCTACTGACCCGATTCTTTCCGCCTTATAAGCCAACCGCAACCGTTATCGATTGCGTGGCTCCGGTTTTGGTAAAAGGATTTTATTGTTTCACGGTTTCTCCAATCCAATTTTTGGAGCTCCCTTATATTCTGTACAAAGGCAGCCGGCACAAGTGAGGTGGTTTGTTTTTGTGTAGGATACTTTTTATTAGCTCCTCAACCGGGTCGTCCATCTATGTAAACACGGAAACGTGACTTGCTGTCTCTCCGTGGTTGGAAAAACATACCGCATTCATTCGACCACTTTTTGTTCGGTTTGAAGAACGTGCTCGCGTTGTTCTACCACGGTTGAAGTTCCAAATGGGATGAAGAATAGTTTCACCAAGCGGAGAAATACGCACGAAACGAAAACACACTTCTGGTGGTTTGGATGAAATTCGGAACTCGTCGTCGGTGCACTATTTTTGCCCACCCGAGAATAGAAAGTCCACGCGAGCGCGCCTAGCCTTCGCTGGTGCGGTGAGGTACAATTATTTAAACAACGCCTTAAACCGACAGCCAAAACAAAATAGTTAAACCGGAGCTCAACCGGACCTCCCCGTGTACGTGCGCCGTGTGTCCATTTATCTTCGTTCTGCAAAATAATGGTTCTGTTTTCGTTGGTAAACCACGCCGAAACACGTTTTACTGAGCGCGGCTTGGTTTGTTAGACACATTGCGACAGAACAGAAATAACTATCGAAATAGCTCTGTTGACTCCTCGAAGTTATTTCCAACAAATACGACTTGTGCCAGGATGCCCGACTCTAATCTCATTGACCTTAAACTCTCTCAGTATTCAGTAACCTCCCGCAAATTGAAACCACATTAGCGCACTCTGCTACCAATCCAATTGTGACAACCGAGAGACACTTGGCAACCCCACACCGGTTAAATTATTCGCTTCCTTCCCACGCCGCTAAAGCAATCAGTGATGTCGCGTTGGACCGTTGTTGACACCAGTACGGTGACGCTGCGCGCGCGCTGACGTGGAACCTGTGGACCACTTTTACGTATGACCAAAAGCAACCCCCACGCGATTTTGGAGGTCCAAAAACACCCACTCACTCAGTGGCGCCCGTTCTTACATGCGATCTGGCGAGGTGTGAAGTAACGATACGCTTATTTCTCGTTGTGTTTTTGAAACATTCAGTTCTTTCCGATGCCACTAACTTTCCAGTTCCAGTCGCGCACACCATCCGCCATTATGATCCGGTGGTTTTTTCTGCTGCTGCAACCAATGGCATAAAAATCTTCTCGGTGACCGGTTTCCTGGAGGAATTCTCATCGCTTCAAAGCATGTGGGCAATGCTGAGTGTGCGTAAGGAGAAGAGTTCAAGGGGTGAAGATCCTGCACAGTTCTTCAGATCTCTAGGCTCCACCCCTCGGGCCAAGAAAACTGCATCCGTCAAGACGCTGCATTGCGCACGCAAAGGGTGCACACCCTATGCACGTTCCCTTTAACGGAAAGGGGTACGACGAGATTGTGATGGCATTTTTGAAAACGGCGCCCTTTTGCCGGTAACGGTACACCTGTGAAATATTTCTTGGGCGCTGGTGAGGAGCTGAAACATTTCACATAGGGTAGAGTCGGCGTGCTACGTTCAAGTGTTTTTGACCCACGTGGCTCTTTCGAACGGGACTAAAGTGTGCGTGAGTCCTTTGAAAATTCAATTCAATGTACTACACTTAAAGAATAAAACAAAATAAATGATCAAAACAAGAAAGCAAAATGGGGCTGAAAAAATAAAATGTCAAAAAACTCCATGAAAATAAACTGTAACGGAAAGGTCAAACCACGACCCACTACCATTGCTTTGCCCATTCAGAACTGCCTCACCATTAACGCGCAGGTAAAGCCGCACGCGTGCCTTTCAAACAGGAGCAGCTGTTCGATCCTTTAAACCGAGTTAGCTTCTTCAGATCCTCCGGATCACAACGAAGAGAGAAGATCCCACAATGCCCAAAGACCAGCAGGCCAATTTAGATGCTAATTTACAATGAAAAAACGAAGAAAAAACACCTTCATCATCACCAGAACCACCGACACACGGTTCAACAGAAGGCAAAAGAACGTAAGAGAAAAGACGGCGATGGTTTCGATGTCATTCCGGACGACATGGGGGTGCGCATGTACCGGAGTTCGAAACGGAAAAAAAACCCGATTGCATATTTATGCGTGCACGAGAGTGCATCGCCAGCTGGTGAGATCGTGCTTGATGAACGCATGATAATGATATCCATGTCTGGGATTATCCTACGCGCCACGATGGGAAATATCATCACGCATTCACGCGTCTTGGCGCTCCGTTGGATGAGATTTGACGAGTTTATTTTGCTTTTTTTTTGACAGTCGAGGGAGGATTATGGTGTTGTGAAGTTTGTTTTGAGCTCGGATAGTTTAAACTATCTTAATCCCGGTATCAAATCTATCCTATGGATTAGCGATCTGCGAGTAACAGCTGCAGTTTTTTTAGAAAATCGAAAATTTCAGCATCAAACGTCTTTATCTAAAGAAAGCATAACACACTCTATCCCCAGGAAGTAGTAATAATTGGTTTCAAACGCATTTCTTCGTTCACTTGCTTGGGAGGAAGTTGCGATTTATTATTAGCTGGTCTGTTGTTTCCATGTACGCTTCCGCTCCAGTTCACCCAGCTCAAGACGGTTTGGAGTAGGAAAGAGCAATGTACGTCCGCGGCATCGATGATTGACAAGGGGCCCGATGATAGATGATCAGTTGTTTAACTAAACATTTTGACACGGGAAAACATGATTCCGGTCACATGAAGAAGGCGCTATTGACGGATCATGGCTCGGACGACGTGAGCAAGATAAGAAACTAGCGGTAGAGACATTCAGACCGATCAGACAAGGTCGAAGATCAGGAAGTCGAAGATATGGATAGCTAGGTAGTTCAGCGTTTGAAATATCACCCACTTCCGGGCTGATGTGACGTATTCATTCCCATGCGGTGGAATGTTCAAATTCTTCCTGTGCCTCGTTGGATCTGCCATAAATTCAATCTATTTCAATTAGCGCCAGCAACCGACCGTAACAGGAAGTGGTTTCAAGCATCGATCGGAAGATTCTTGTTTCTTACCATCCTTGGTCCTTGGCACGCATATCCTTGTAATCCTCGCAGCGTATTGAAACACTTTCAACCGCATTCTCATTAACATTCAAGTGGTGGGTTTTTGAGCAACCGTGACGATACCGAGAATCCTGTTCCGTGTTTGCGGCAGATAGGGCCACACAAACCAGCTGGTACATCGCGGTCCCGGGAAAAGACTTGACATTCTTGAGCCTAAGTTCACATCTAGCAGAAGATACAATCACACTCCATTACGGTTGACATCTTCCTCCCCAGACGGCAGGCAGACAATTCTTCGCGGTTAATCGTGCTGTTGCATCAGTCAGATGCAGAATGGATGCCATGCATGCATACTATCCGAAATGCCACCAGGTTAGAATGGCATAAAAAATCGCACTGTCCGCTCGCTTATCTCGTACACTTCGTTTCCGGGCCAACCGGACAAATTGACATTAATGTGTAACCCCGCTTAGCATTTTCTTAACTGCCTCAACTGCCCAGTTTTGTCCGGAGGTACGCGCGCGCGCACACGCTCAGTTGGGTCAGTTCCGCACTCGATTTACTCTATCCCTTTCCATTCGCAGGCTACCACAGTTTAAAATTCTATAGTTTATCGCACAATTGTTTGAGGAGAACAAAAAAATTAGCTCATATTTCACCTCGAGCGAGTAGTATCGTGGACGGCTTGACGAATGCGTTTGATCCTTGCCACAACTGGACGGACCTTCGCCTTTCAAAGCGCCATTGATGAACCCTAAATGCGCGGGACATTTGTCGCAAAACGTCACTTAATAGAAAAATCACCCCTCCCTAGACGCGCGATGTCCAGTTGGTCTGCCAGCTTCTAGTCCCTTTTCGGGTTGTTTGGTGGGTTTCACTTTATAATTTTATTATTACAGTTATTAAAATATGTCCCCCGTTCCTCCTTCGTTGCAGTGGTGTATGCATTTTTTTATTGCTGTCCCATTTCGGTCGGGACAATGCTCAGCAACAAGGAAATCGTCATCATCATCATAAACTACCACACTACCGCAATTGCTGGTGATGATAAAACCCGCGTTGTACCGTATTAGTCAGTGTTCGGAGCTGCATAATTTGCTTCTATTATCGGTTCCAACGGTCCGACGCGTCGGATCTAATCCTGTCCGATGTAGGGAGGTGGCCACGATCTTTCTCTCTCTCTCTCTATGTCCACCCAGAATGCAGTTCGGGTCAGGTTTCACTGCATTTGCTCCACATAACTCATTCGATTTCGCGCATAATTGTGCTAATTTGTTCTCCCGTGCCTTATTGGCTTCACCCCTACGTACGTGTGATCGTGCGTGTATGTGTGTAGTGACACAAAACGTTGAGGGTGAACGACTGGTGCATGATTTTTCGCAATAAATGTCAACCCGGAGCGAGAGACGACTAATGAGTCGAGTTCTAGCAAGCAGGAACCGGTAGGTAGGACCCTATCATATATGCCTTCAAATGCATGCGGCGGGTGCGAGCGTACTGGACATTTCATTAAGTTCCAGTAACGTGTCGAATTCGTCTGTCAGATCGTCCGGCGTTATGGGCCACCGCCTCTAACGAAGGGTGGTAACTACAGTGCTTGCGCACCAGACATATCATTACCCCAAAAATGTGCAGTGGCAGTTGAATGCGATTATTGTCAAACATTTGACATATGCTAATGTGGGCTGTCATTGAGGAGCGCATATGTTCGCTGTCCGGAGTCAAACTGTATTTTTGTGCTTTTTTTTTGTTCATGTTGACAAAGTGGACAAGGTGACAAGATAAATATAGAAACACACCCCAAATTAGAGGGAACTGGCGCTTAAACGATTGTTAAGTGGCACGATTCAATTTAACGATTTTTACGATTCAATTAAAATTGAAATATTCTAAAATAAGTGTCCAATTTGTATATTAAAATCTTTGTATGTTTTTAATTTAACGCGACAAACAGAAGAAAAACATGATTCTACTACTTTTATCCGCCTCTTGAACCTTTGTTTACAAATCATTCCTCAACCTCAAGGCAGTGCACCTAATAAAGCAGAACGATTTTTTTTTTCATTTAAAGCCGAAGCCAAACTTTCAGAACTTATTCCTTAATTGCTAACAACAACAAAATCGCCAAAGTATCAAATGCGGTATGTCTAATAAATTTCCTATTGATGTGAAGTCTTTCGCTACGCTCTTCGAATCGCATCTCGCCGTCGTCTTCGAATCGCATCCCATAAAGATAATGAATAATTGCATTCAATATGTGTCATTCGTTGGGCTAAAACTGCTCTCTGGGCAAACAATGAAAAAAAATCTAACAATTTTGATTTTTCCTATAACTTTTTTTTTGCTAAAAAAAGAAACGATGTGACACCCCACTGAATGCTAGAGAAATATTTGCACTGGGCATTGTGCCATCACCTCGAAGTCATCGATTACAAGTTAGAGGGAAGGCCGGAACACATCACCGGTGCCCGTGTCGAAACACAGGATTCAATCAAAACGTACGTTACTCGATCGCAAAAGGGAAAGTGTCGTGTCTCGCGTTTTGTTGCCCCTTTTCTGGATGGTGCAATAGTCCGAAATCGGAACAGAGAGGCAGAGAGACAGACAAGACGTCAGGAAAAGTAAATCGATCTAACACTCCCCTACTCACATCACCACCGACGAGAGAAGACGTCCCGGGTCGAAGGAAAGTGATATTTATGTGACAGTTTTCGCTTTTCCACCGCTTCTCGTCCTATTCCGTTCATCGTTTCGGGTGCATCATTTTCATTCGGGAGGGTTGCAAGAAGATAGCACAACAACGACTGACACCTCTTCCTATTGCTACTGCCGCAGCACAATTTATGCACTTTTTCGTGACGTTGCACGTTCGGAAAAGTGCAACGTCTGTCCCAAAAACTCCAGGGGGTTCGCACTCTACATTTCATCGCTCAATCAGAAGAAAGCGAAATCATCAACCCTCCCGACGGGTTGGGACGGCGATGTGGAAGCGAATGGTTAATAAATTTTAAATGATCATCATCGTTTCTTGATCTCAAAACTGTTCCACTTTCCCTTCCGGAAAGATAGAAAATGGTGCTATTCTTGTGATTTGATATTTTCCGACATTCCTTCTCGTACCTGTGGTGCTCCTGTTGAATGTTTTTCGAAACGGATTTTTCAACCCGCGGTTCTTTGGTTATTCGGGGCAAACATTTCAGTAGAACCTTTCTGCTGATTGCTAGCTGGCTGGCTGGTGGTAAATATTTGCTAAATTCGGTCAAAGCGAATCGAATCTGTGATATTTCTTTCATTTCTTATTTACTATGGGTAGAAAGCGAGAGAGAGAGCGTTTACATTATTTAAATTTTAAACAAGAAAACCGCACGGCAATTGGATTGCCGCGCAACCGCACACAAACGACAAACTTTTATCCGTCATCCTGTGACAGTTCGGTGCTTCCCAAAAAGCTGCTTATTTTTAAGAATTTGAGTTTTTTTTTCACTATGCCCAAACCGCCTCCGGGGCGATATGGTGAAACCGAATCTAGCGCGCGCGCTTGCGACATGGACAGAACCGCCCCGGGGAAAATGATTTCTTGCTCTATTTTCGCGAAAATCATTCCCTTCAGAAGTAGCTACATATAGCAGAACGGCGGCTTCGGTTCAACTGTCCAACGTCGTAAAATGGGAGGGCACCGAAAGTTTTGAGTGGAATTTAATTTGCGAAAAATATAAATTTTAAATTAAATTGCTTCAAGCCTTTTTACATACACACACACGCACGAGAATTCCAGTTCCCGTGCTTCTCCAGCTGCGCTGATCCCTTCGTAGCTGCTCACGCGTGGTATCCTAATTTTTCGGGGTTCTTCAGTGGCACGGTACGCACCGCTCAAGTGTGTGCCTGATCCTCCTCGAAGGCATGAAGAGATTTTAACGTTCAAAAATTATGCCCGCAAAAGAAAAGCGGGTCGTGAAACAGAGCCGGCGAGGATAAACACACGGAGAGAGAGAGAAAGAGGTTCTAAGCTCACGCAAACGACGCACCGAGATATACGTCATTCCAACAGGGTTTTCCTCTTTCTGTGCACACGTTTGGTTAGAAAAATCGGTTACAATGAGATTACGATGGAACATTTCCTTCTGTCGGATTCGAGGATTCGATCGGCGGCATTGCGGCAAGACAAGAACGGGAAGCGGATTTGCTCCACATAAAAGAACGCCAGGTAGTAGGGTACGACACAGACACGCACACCCAAGCACGAAGGATGGCAAAAATTTGGAACTCGTTAAATTTATGAACGCTCATTATGCATAACGCTAAAGATGCGTTAAATTGTGCCCGGAAACAGTGGCCGGTCGTAATCTGGATTGTTTAAGGTTTTTTAATGTGGGTAAGTAAGTTTGCACGAACCAGAAAAAAAGCGGACAAACAAACCCAAAGAAGTCACCATCCAATGCTCCCGGGACTGGACAGCACCGAGCTTGGGACAATCGTTTTTTAAGTGTGTATGTACTCTTTGCCGAATAAAATCCGAACCGAATTTATTATGTCTCCCGATGATAAATGTGGCTTCGGACCAGCAGCGTACGTTAGGTTTTGGCAACCATTAACGCATAATTTTCGTGGTGTATTTGGGATTTATTTTTTTGCATTGGTATATTCCCTCTGGGGTGTGTTCCTTGCATAATTTTGCCAAATGTTTTGATTTATGTGTTGTTTTCGGGGGGTAATTTTTATTAATGGTCGGTTTTGTACTAACTCGTTGCTACTTTTTGTCTCTTGTAAGGTAAGACTCGCTGGGCAATTCTAAAGGTATAAAGGCGTCCTAGCGCCTTGAAAAGAGCATAAACTTCAAGGACACCTTGAGCAGACGAAGTTATGGCAGTAAAGAGCGCAAAATCTCCTCACTTTACGCCGCACCCAAATGACCAACAGCGCAACCACGGCGCTCGGCACAGCGGGGGACGTAAATGTCTTCATCTGGGGAAAAACAGGTCCTGTATACAGAGTATGGATATTGCCGCTAGTAATTGAAAGGAGGCTACGGGTTGAAGTTTTCCATAAATTACCGGCCAACAGGCAACATTGTATCACCACGACGGTGGCACTCCTGTGGGGGGTGCCCATAAGTATCGGGAGCTGAAATTTGTCACCTGAATTAGCACACGCAACAAACGGGGCGCGATCTCAACCATAAGGAGCGTTTTGAGGAGTTAAAAACAGTGCGCTGGAACAGGTCCCGCTTTAACTCCCGCTGTGTGGCATGCGACAGTGGAAAAAGGCTACACAATGTATACTTTCAACGGCACTGCTATAAAAATGGATAAAACCGAGGGCTCGCTCGCGTGGATGATGCTCTTGACGCTCACGGCAGGACATCGTGACCAGCAGCGATACCGATCGTCCTGTCGTTCCCATCGCAACGCAACGGAATGCATCGTGGGCAACACAGTTTTCCCTAGGGCTACTCATCCTTCTCCATACCATCGGGACTGCTCGCACAGTCTTCTCCGCTTTCCTACTCTTCCACACCCAGAGGTCAATCCTCCGGTCCGTTTAGACCATTTTTGCCATCCTCCATTGTCGGCAATGTTTTTCGGCAATGAATAATCATCCGACGGTGCGTCCCGCGTCACGTGTGTCGGTCCCGCTGTATGTTTGTGAAATGTGATGCTAGAATAACAGAATATTATCAACCAGGCAGCGGCAAACAATGCCGCACACTATCGCCCGCGGTACATCAGTAACATCCGTAACTGTTTCGGGGTCCAGAATTCCCCCGGTCTACATACAACCCTACTTCCTTGTAAGGATCGTGGAGAAGGTCGCGAAAAATGATCCTATCGCTGTACGTCTTTCCGTACCCGTTCTCTTTTCTGTTCGGCCGTGGCACATACGTACACGGCTACACCAAAGTGGTGGGAGGAAGAAGAAGCATGCACACGGTATAACGCTAAGAAGAAACGAAAGAAACTTAAGGAACACCGAAAAGGATAAACGTCCCTAGTTGTGCGTCCTATTAAAAGGACCTTCTTGATAGGACCTTCCATCGCGCCATTGTCATGCAAGTGGTGTGTGCTGTGTGCGCGCTCCTGTATTGTGAACCAAACATTTTCCGCGCAAATCTAGAATCGCGAAGCGCCGTGGCTGTGTGTGACTGCGTTTTAAATTTTGGCAAACACTTTTTCCTTCGCTGCGTCATGCATGAATTTTTGAACAAGTTTCCGCGGCTGCGGCAACTTTGCTGCAGGATGTGTTTGGTGCCGGGAGGTAGAAAAATGAACGGTTGAAGGCAAATTTCTGCGACCGGCTCCGCCCCAGGTGTTGAACAAGGAGAATCGAATGGAGCAAACGATGTGACGTTTCCGCGGCGGTGCATGACGTGGTTTGTGGATGAAGAACTCAATTACATTTAAATGAATTAATGACTATTACTTACACTAGGGAAACATGTTGTTTTCGTTTCGCACGAATGTTAATGATGAACTCGTTTCCAATCAGATACAATTCACTGCGATTCTCAGTCGGCAGAATCTTGTGATGACAATTTTCTTAAAAACCTGTTACCAATTAGCTTCTTGTGTTGCGTGGTTAGCTCAACAAGCATTTCACACGAATGACTCATCAACATTAGCCAACGGTCACTCCTTTCAGACCAACTTTCCGACCGCTAGGAGCGTATCAAATTGCAATCTTCTACCGTCTTCTGCAATTTATATGAATCTATCCTGTCACAATGCCTCCTGAGGTCAACATTGTAGAACAAGAAATGCAATTTGCTTTATCATCTCTACTACTGCATCCTTAGATTCCAGCATGCTTCCGGGGATCCTATCAACAATGCGATGAGACTGCAATCTGCAGAACACGGGAAATGTGTGTCCCTCTGTCGCTGGCTCGATGTCCGTTTGTGCAACGGATATGTCACCGTAGAAACACAATCGTGCCGTAATTAGTCTCTCGTGCTCATGCCGGACTCAAACCACCGGTAAGCTTCCAAGTTCCGGTCCAAGTAGGAAAAAATCAGTTAAAACTGGAGCGCCTCCTGCCGCGCGGGGACCCATCCGGTGTCCGTCTCTGGATCATTCCAGCGTAGGATCCTTTCTTCTGACCGGGATTTATTGGCTACGGCGGCGGAGAATGCGTTAGAGGAGGAGTAAATAAAGCACGATAATGCGCTCGGACGCGAGGGTGAAGCCCTTCGCTCCGTCTCTGTCCCGAGATCTTCGAGCTTTCTTCCTTCTGGGTGCACAAACACAGCACGCACGCCACGCACCGATGTTTGTCTCCGGCAGCTGTTCCGTGATTTCTTTCTTACACGTTTCTGTTTGCCCCCGGTGCATGCCCCGAGTATTGATCCCTTTTTTTGGCACATGTGCCTACACACGTAATCTAGAGCAAACACTGCGCACCTTTCCTTTCTACGGAGCTTTCTTCGTTCGTCAAGGTACGCTGGGGAAGATTGTGTGCAGACGATTTTTGGTTATTTATTTGTTTCTGTTCGTCTCTTTCAATGTGCTTTATTTGCGAGGGTGCACGGGAGCATTATATTGGCCGTGTTATGCTTTCTTCTTATTTTTTGGCCTCTTCTACCTCTGTCGTGACCTGTTTTAGTTGGGTTTTCTTCGCTGCAACCGGGTTGCATACAAACAAACCTCAGGGGATAGCAGTTTAAGATCGTTTGGAAGATCTTCTGTAGGAAAGTATTCTTCTCGAGAAAATGTATCTTTTGGCAAGAGACTATGCAAAAAGTTTGAATATTGATTTTGGGGGGAAAAATCAAGAACTCCATCTGATTTGTGATCTTTTATCTCTTTTTCTTGATGTGCCAGTTTTTGTTTTTGTTTTTGTATACTAAACATGTCCATCCGGTTCATTTTGTTTTGCAAACCCTCAGTTGCCTGCAACATAAAACGTCAAAACAATATGCGTCCTCTCAGGCTCCATTTATTCGTTCAAACGCAACGCAATGCGGATTAAATGGATCGAAGCCATTCTGACGAGCGAAGAAAGTGTGCCACTGGCTAATTGTTTGGAGATATTCAGATTCCAATATCGTTTTTCATTCCCGGAATGTATGCTGCGGGTTCGAAGATCGAAGATGAAATATTGCAACTTACGGCTTCGCCGTCGTTATCCGCCGACGGATGTTTTACCAATTCTCGGTATGATTTATTACCCTAACCGGGGTGTTGGAAACAAACAAACATCTCAAGTCAGTCGTCTGCCGTCCATATTCCGAACGATTAGACCAGTCGCGGATGAATGGTCTCAATTTCTCCTCCTTCCGGCTGTGTGTTTGTGATGTGTGCAGTGTCTTGCAACGTGTGCAAATGCCTTTTTCGAGTAGGTGCAGTACAAAATTACACACTCGGCTGTGTATCGATTGCTTCCTAGAATTTAGCTTCAGTTGTTCGCTGGCAGGCGATGGTCTTCTCGTTCAGCAGGTGAAGTAATCGTTTGGAAATGCGGTTTACACATTGAGATTATCGATCTCTCTCCATAATCCAAGAAACATACCATTAGATTGTCCACCATTCTGCGAACTGGCAACAGATGACGAAATCATGCCTTTTATTGGTAAGTTAGTCAAGCCTTTCGGTCTACCGTTAATCGAATAAACGAATATTTACGCAACAAAGGAGGTGCAAATAGCAATACCGCGCTTTCATCTTGTTCCGCTCATTATGCTTGACTCGCGAGCGTATGCAAAAGAGTTGCTTAATCAACTCGCGTCTGGGACAGGAAATTGGTGAAAACTTTGTGGCGCCAACGGTGGTAATCAGTTAAACTAAATGAGCTACACTCCAACCGCTGTGGACATCGCTCCGGGGCTAATCGATTTAGCGACAGCTCGGGAAGTCTGGGGGTTTCTTTCCCTCTAATGCTTACGTTTTTGCTATGCACACCACCATGTCACCAGCGTCTTTCATTTGGTTGCGCTCGAACTCGCCCGTCTGTGGAAGTCACGCTACGAAGCGCCGTTTCCTGCACGTGCCTCCGCTGAATGTTTGCTGAACTAATTGATTTATCCTGGTGCCGCGACCAGTGTCTGGTTTATCCACGGATTTTGTGTTCAATTCAAGGCAAAAAGTGTTCCTTCTCTAAGGAGCCGGTGAAAGTACGCAACCCGTTGGGGAGCGTATTTATTTTGTGATCGACAATCTCCGAACGCTGTTTCGATTGCATAATGCAAGTGCGCGCTGGCGAGCAAAATCGAAGTTGTAATCGAAATAATCGAATGATCAACGGTGGCGGCATGTCGGTGTGTGTGTGTGTGCGTGCGCAATTGCTCAATTGCTCAATTATAGGCTTTTTTGTGAGTGAAGAAAATCGTTTTCGGTTTGTGTGGTGCTGCAGTACAGAAATCGAATTGAAACCAATTTGAAATCGACTTCCTTCCATAGGAGGTCAGTTTCTCGCGGTTCGATAATAAGAGGGTACGGGCATAAAGCACATGCTTTGCTGAAGCAATATGTGAGGTGCTTGGTTTTCAATGTACTCCACAATAGACAAAGCGATTTCAAAGCGACAAGTCATCATGGTAGCAATTAATTTCAGTAATCAGATCACGTCGAATTTTATCACCGCGTCAGGCGCATGCAACTGGGATATGTTGGCGATGCAGCTACAACATCATTCTCCTTGGTTGAATATTCAATTAACTGTGCGGTGGATCAATTATCGACAATGCCAGGAACTCTAATCTAATTGAACACAAGTTTGTGCCTGCTAAGCAGCATATGTTTCTAATCGACGGAAACGCTTGATTATGCTTCTTTTGGTAGGAAGTTTGAGACACTCGTTTGAGGTGATCGTTTAAAGCACGGTGGTGAATATTAAAACATAACCGAAACACCACGCAAGTCATCGAAGGCATGGCAATGGTTATCGTTCTGAGAACAACCCTCCTGGAAAACAAACAAAAAAGCATCACCATAACATAAACGCGCTTATGTTTAGAATGTACAACGAAGAACAAACAAACGCCCTCCTCTCGCACCACTTCTTCAGCAGAAAATTTTTCCTATTCCTACTTCGCTCCTTCAAACACCACCACCACCACCACCCGTTAAAAACTCTCCATCTACATAAGTGGCGCGGGTTATAAAAGCGTTCGTTAACCTCCCCAAGTGCACAAGTGGCCACTGGTGGATCATTCCGTTTTTTGAATGTTCTTGTTGTTTTTGACGATGGGCAGCTTAGTGCAGCTTTAGAGCCATTCCCAGATTAACCATAAAATTTGAAGGTTTTTCATATGCGCGAAGATTAGACACCCCCGTGCACGGTGAAAGGTGGTACAATTACGTCAAGATGTGACTCCTGGGGAACATTGCTTGGTGTGTTTTACGTAATAAGAAGCTATGTCATGGTAACAATCGTGCTAAGGAAGAATTTAATCTCAAACACACACACACACGCAGACTATTCCTACCCCGGAAAAGGGTAATTTTGGTGAAGTTTAGGAAAGCGAGCAAGTTTTGCATGTTTAATTAATTTATTCCCCTCCCTAGAAGAATTGATGATGGACACGCCGATGCCTCCGGAAACGGAAGCGATAGAATAAATGTATGCAATCGTGCCCCACCGAGATCGTTCCCATCCGAAGAGGAACCACCGCCTAAGTAGTGCATAAATCGATCAAAACACAGAACGAACACACTGCGCTCGGTCCGGGAAAAAGAGGTGGTATGGAAATTCGAATTAAATAATCGACTTGGAAAGGGGGAAGTCCATTTCCGTCGTTTTTTTTTTGTATTCCTTTGGCTCTTCTATTAACTGTTCCTCCATCGTATTAGCCTGGGGCCAAGTTCGCCGAGGCGTGGATTTGGTCAAGCTTGAAAGCATAAGCCCACGGGATAGTTCTTGGCGAGAACCACTTGGAGTGTTTCTATTCTACGGTCGGTAATGATCAAAACTGCGAAATCCACAAGAATGCGGAAACGCACCTTTCTGGCCACGTTCTGGTTCATTGTTTTCAATTAGCTCCCATAGCTCGATTCTTTCCGGACGATTGCCTATTTCGATCGTGAACTCCAGACACATCTCGACCTAAAGGATGCTCCCAATTCCGACGGTGAAGTCAAGCAGTTTGGTTACGTTAGGTCAGGTGTCGGATCGTAAGTGGATCCCCTGTAATATGCGTGGGCACTTAACCGAAACACCTTCACCGTGGTATCAGAACAGTTTTTCCTTGTTTTGTTTTGTGTTTTTTTGTTGTTGCGCGCATCACTGAGCACCCTGCTATTGTAAAAGAAGCGTAGGAGATGGTAGTGAGTTCCCTTCACGGTGATGACAGCGATAATGTAACACAAACTTTGACCTCCACTTCGTCGGTTTGTGTCAGAAGGGCTCGCTTGTGGGACGAGATACTTCCAGAGGGATTTGAAATTCCGTAACAATTGACATTTAGTTCCTTTGCGACGATTTTTGGGCGATGGTCAAAATGCTGCTCCCGCTCTCTCTCTCTCTCTCACCCTCTCGGTTCAAAGGAATGGCTTTTTCGTTTATGCATTCCTGCTGCGTCCACCGACGAACGTCCATTTGTTGTTAGTCAGCGATATTTTTGGACACCACTGCTCCAACGCTCCGTTCGGGAGTCGAACTAATTTCACACCCAACCGAAGTCAGACTTCATTAGCTTTACGACCCAAGCCATTCGCATTCCGCGCTGTTTCGGAACCCCAGCCACACGGGGTGCCGATTTTCTGCCTCTTCTTATTGTGCCTCTACCAACAACGTTGGAGGAACGCTGAGCGTTGGGCAATTCTAATTGAATGCCGGTGGCAACACGCTGTCTCTCGTTATGTCACAAACACACCACAAGTCTTGGGGTACACACAATTTGCCGGTTCGCCATGCCGAAAACATCGACATCTTCATTTTAACTTTTCGTGTGAAAATTCGTACGGTGACTATAGTTTGTGGGGCTTGCAATGACTAATGATAACAACGTCGCCAAGATGTGTGCGACAACTGCATGCACCACACGAGAGCACGAGGTGTAAATGATTTGTTGGAATCGTTTGATGCGCTTATTTATGACCGTAAACTTTCCACTACATGCCATATGTGCTGGTGGATACAGACAGGGTGCCTGATGGAAAATTGTGCTAGTTTTTCCCTGTGTGCCGATTTGGACGATAAAATAAGCACGCGGCCATTATATCACCAGCTCTGTCTTTCTCGCCACATAATTTCTCGTTGGTTGGTAATCGTTGTTTTTCTCGGTTTTCTATGCCTCCGATCGTTTCAGCTTTAAGCGGCGTGGTTCGGCAATTTCGGCTTTCAATTTGTTGCCACTTGGCTCTCACACTCGGTGATTACCGCGCCAACTGGCCCTTGGAAAAAGTAGGTCAAAAGGAAAGCGAAACCACTTCATTTGGCTCTCGTTATTAGCCACAGTTGACGTCATTATCGTCACCTTGCGTTTGGGTGTCAAGTTAAGTGTAACATTTGCTGGAATTTGAAGGATTCTTTACAAAGGAATCTGCGATGGTGTTGCAATAAATTTCATTTGAAATGCAAAAAGAAGCGAATTCCACTCCAACTCTGCACACATGCTAATGAGTTTATCTCATTTTGGCGCTGCTGGTCCGAAATGCACAAACCAGATGTCCAAATTGAATTTGCTAGCTTTCAAGCGACGACTATCGCATTCCTAAACAGCATAAAGTGAACACCGTTTGATTGTGTTCCAATTTTTATAGAATTATTTTAATCAATGAAGCACGAAGCAAAATGTTTGAAAAATTTCTCTTTCACATCGAGCATGTTAAGCGACGTACCACCATATAGTGATGAAAAAAGCGAACAAAATTATACAAAACTAAATTACGTGCTCGCCATCACCTCCATCCATCAATCCCTGCCGGTTTCTTCCGGCTGGGTGTGTCAAAAAATTGATTGGGAATGTCGATGAAAACACAATTTTCGTCCCGTCACGCACGTGACGTGAACGGTATCATCGAAAAAAAAAATGTGTGTTATTGGCGCATGATTTTACTAGCGTCATAATATAATTATTTTTAACCCATTCCCGCTGACCGTTCCTAGGTTTTATTTCCCAAAAACAAATTCGACTGTACACAAAAAAAAAACTCACGGTCACTCCGTAATCGACCGGAGGCTTGTAGGATTTGTAAACAAACCACATCCCTCTGTAGGGTTTATGGGCCAAAAAGTGCATTCAGAGATGATTAATTCGAAGATTAAACGCGTCAAACTAATTTGTGCCACGAAAAGCACCAAGATCTGTCGTCCCGCCACAAGTTCTGGTCTCAAAGCCTCTAGGTTTCTTCTCACGCCGCCGTTAGTGCCGGGCTAAACCCTTTGGGAGTCGGTTACGGTGCGCATCGACCACCGTGCGGCGGCATCCTAAATGGTGTTAATTTACATGCAATCAATCTTGCGCAATCTGCATCGTCTTCCTGTTGGTAGGTAAGGGCGTACTGCTGCTACTTCTGCTGCAATCAATCAAGATGCAAATGTGTGCATTCCCGTGTGCAAGAAAACAAGGAAACACACGGCTCCCGTACGCTTCTCGGTTTCAATTTCGTTCCTCTTTTTGTCATACAATAACTGCCACCTTTCGTCGGGTAAGGCAGGCGGTAAGTTTTTCGTTACCATTTTCTCGTTGCATGTCAAATTCGGTTTCGGAGACCGGAAAAATCCCAAACCGGGACGATGGTGTGTGTTGTCGGGATAACATCAATCAAGCTGGAAGTTTCGGTACCGTCTGGGTTTTGGTTTTTTACATAGTCCAGCTTGCTTTTTTTTTTGCTGTCGGTTCTGATGACCTCTGTGCCCGAAATGGCTAATCTTTTGGCAATCAATCACCTTTTCCTTGGGAGAAAAGAAATTTTTAGGTTCTTTTTTTAAGAGTACAATTAGGAAGAAAGACCGATCGTGCTGTCATAACTCGATGTAAAGGACTTCCAATTGAGAGTGAGGTGTATCATGTTTCTTTTTGTGCAATAATTTTTAATGAACTGTTCTATTGATTGGAATGAAGAAAAACGTCTGCCGAATATGATCGAGTGGTACAAATGGTGCAAAAAATCCCTTTACTTTAAGCATAAACTTTTCTAGTGACCAACATCTGTCATCAAGCAACAGGAAAGAAACACATGTATTCATTTGTAAATTTGCGCTCGGAAATAAATCACCACCGGAAAAACCAGACCGAATTGGATGTTTAAACAGCAAACGGGATCAAAACCCAGCTTCACAAAAGGGGATCGAACGAACGAAGATCTGGACGTTGGTGATGAAATTTGGTGGCGTTTCATCACAAAGCCGCTGACAGGCGAATAATTCTGGATTCTAATGTCATACACACACACACATATCAAAACATAATCCTTCGTTGATTAACTACAAGCAGATTTAAATAAAAAATAATACCTTAAAGAAACACATCAGCGTCAGCCAGCCAGCCAGCCAACCAGCAGCGCCGTTCGTCAGCAGTGAAATGACATTTTGATGCGATCTAATTCCGTTTACTTTTGCCTCGACTGCTTGATTGAATGTGTTTTTAATTTAAACTGCCCTCTGGAGAGCCAAAAACTTCCGTTTAGAAAAAGAAAAAAACATACCGAGGAAAGGAAGGAAACCCCGAAAAAATAGCTCTATTATGCGCTCGCTTGAAGAAAACGGAACCAGCGTGCGCTTCAAGTTCAAGATTGACACTTGAAAAGAAGACGACAGACTGTGGTGGGGGGTCGTCGCACTGACCTTCCCCTGTGTTGCTGCTGCTGCCGCTAGTCCCTTTCAATTTTTCGCAAATTTGTGAAACACAGGGTGCGGCAAATGACATGCAAATCCCCGCTGTCAGAAATGGGATTAGTTGCCGTATGCGAATTATGCCAAAAGTTTCATTAACACTTTGGGACTTCTTGAACGCGACGCTTGAATAACTGGTTCCGGTGGTTATTGTTTTGCCTCTCTCTTTTTCCCAAGTTTTTAATGATTCTCCCCCCGTTTCTCGTTTCGCAGATTCGTTCGTCAACAGCCAGGAATGGACGATCTCGCGATCCGTACCGGACATCCGGCTCGGCATCGTTGGCAGTCTCAGCTCGGGCAAGTCGGCGCTCGTGCACCGCTATCTAACCGGCACCTACATGCAGGAGGAATCGCCCGAGGGTGGCCGGTTCAAGAAGGAAATTCAGATCGACAATCAAAGCTACCTGCTGCTGATACGGGACGAAGGTGGCCCCCCAGAGATACAGGTAAGGAAGGAGAAAGAGCGAGAGAGACATCTATGCCCAGACAGGTATAGGGTTGGGCCAAATGGCATACTAACGACCTGCACCAGACATGATAATGGTGTGTCCTTCAGCGAGGTGGTGCTCACAATGTGTGCGGGCCACCACCCAGAAAAGGGTGGATCACGTCAGATCCATAAAGTACGAACACCATTGACAGTCGCCCCAATTCGGTTCCTTTGCCCTTTTGACCTTACTCGAGCTGGATGTAGTGTAGTAATTAACTTGAAATCGTCGCATAGCGGCTGAAGTTAGTTCCAACACCTGCCAACCTGTCGGAAACGACTGCATTGCGATATGTGTGTTATTGATCGTAAACTTGTGAGTCTACTAATAACGACCGTTGGCACAAGTTATGGTGTTAATGCTTTAAGGTCCCTTCCTTGCTACGACTCCAGGAACCAGATCCAGTTCTCTTATCATCATCTATTTCGCGTCTTTCATACCTACAACAAGCTCTCGGTGAAGGTAAGCATTTAAATTATGCTTCCATGCTCCGTTGCGATTACATAAGAAGCAAACTGCACTGGAGTCACGAAAACCGGATTCACCTCACCGAAGTCCGTGTATGGCGAACCACCATTCTTGTGTGGGCCGTTTGGAGGAGATTGGAGATATTTTCAAGGGTGTTTTAATTTTCTACCTACCTGCTATTTCAGCCTCTCTAGCAACAACCGTCAGACGTGAGAGTCTGTCAACCGGACCGGCTGTGCGGCAAGTTATGGACACGGAACTCCCGATATAGCGCAAAGGAAGAAACAGTGTTTCCACTTAGGACGTTTGGCGCCTCATCAAAAAGACGCGCAAATCTGAAATGTTGTTTTTAGTGTGGGCAGATAGTGTCAACGGCAAGATGGACCCCCTAGAGGATATGTGAACCTTGGACGTTTGTCCAAATATTTCCTCATCGCATAGCGCTCCAATGCCTAGAGACTCTCTGCTGCAGCTGTCGGCCATTCTTTCAACCGCTTCAGTAGCACAACATCCGTTTTTTGTTGTTCGCGCACCCGATGCAATTTGCTTTTTATGCGCTGGCACAATTAACAAGTCATTCCAGCTAGTCAGCCGGTACGGAACAATCGAAAAGGTTGAATCCTATTGAATGCATCCAGGTGACTTGCATTTTTTTTTGGTTCCGCCAATTCATCACCGGGTGTGTTATCAGTTCGGAATCAGAGCGATATTTCATTCGCTATTCGCCACCCTGGCGGGAGGGTTTGCATTACATTTTTGCCGTCCTTAATTGTTGCAAATATTGTTCCCATTCAACCAGTCGGTGAAAGGCAAGTCGCGAAACAATAAGAGAGCGACCGTTAAAGGAGGGATGCGTAGTTTCAGCTCATCGATGCAGCACCACGATTCACCTCGGGCGGTTTGCACCGATTTGCATACTGGCTACTGCCTTCGCACCGGGAGGTGCGTGAATAATTGATCCCAGCGTAGAAAACCACCAGGATCGATCTGCACATGAACGGTGCGGTGCACCGGGAGAGCGGCCACTCGCTAATCAATTACACCCGGGGTTGCCAAATCATGCACGGAGCCTTTGAACACTTGGTGTCTATCGGGGCGTTAAGCGCCCGAGCGCAATTGATTGCACTTTAATGACTTTTTCCTTCTCGTGGAGGTCGCTGTACCGTAACTGTAGCCAGTTGCGCACCTCATTTGAATTGCTAATTAGTCGATCGATTCTAGTCACTAGAGAATCAGCTGTGGTGCGGATCCTCCCTAATCCCGGTCTTCCGCTGCAACTGCAGAATCTAGGGCTTTAGCCATGCAAAAGCGAACACCAAAAGCTACTTTGCAATTTGTGTGTAATCCGAGGATGAATCGTTAATGGGTTGTTTTCGTATCAGTTTTACGATTTATTGATCCTTTAGCGCGTACCCGGCAGAGATCATTTCTGTTTTCTGTGCTCTTTACTCTAGAAGGGATTTCGCTCCCGATGCTTTCCTTCCACGCTAGTAGTGCTAGATATCGGGCAGTAAAGGGATCGTAAATCGAGTTATAAATTGTCGATTTCATGCATGACGTTACGTTAAAAAGGATGTACTTTCAGTTCCAATATTGGTACGTGTGTGGTTGTGTGTGTATGTGTGTGTGTGCAATCGTCCTTGGCGCTGGGAGATTGTAATGTAAATATTATCGTTCAACGAGAACGAATTGGAATGAAACTGATCGAGGTTGAGTTTTTTGTTGTACGAGCTTCGATTGGCACTGGAAGTCGTTTCGAATATTTATCGCTTCATTAGCGAAGGGAGTTTCGTTTTTCGAACAAAACTTGTATCAAGAATACAAAAATAGTTTGTGTGATCCGTGTTACAGGCATGGATGAAAAAAAATATCCAATTTATGTTAAGTATATAACAAAATTGTTTAGGGGATTAAAAAGAGCAAAGGTTTTTTTTTAAATATTTATCACTGTTGGTACAAATTATGTTCATCGCCAATATAAAGAAATTCTCCCCCTAATTCGAATTTTTAAAAGCACTTAATCCTTTAACGCCTCTCACACACCATCGGCTTCCGATTTTAAATGTTAGCGCATTGTTTTCCACCGATGTGACACGAAAAATTATAAAAAGACGCCTTCACAGCTAAAAAGTACCACCCGGTCTCATTTTAAGGGTGGTATGTGCGCACTGCAGTCCACTGCAGCATAAAATGTGCTTGCACACACACATAAACACAACACCAACAACAAAAGGAACCCTCGTGTTCCAAAAATCTGTCACCGATGATGTACCACCCGCGGTCGGAACCATTTAGAAAACCACCCTTTAATTATGTGAGCGGAACTTTATGCTGAAATTAAATCAAACAATTGCAGGACTAAAGTGTGGCACATGCTCGTTTGCTCGCTGGCTCTCTTGTTCGCTCTGCCCTCTACCCGATGGAAGGTGGTCTGTGCGTCATAATGCGATATGCGTTACCCTCGGGCTCGTATTTCGCAAAAAAAAACGCCGCAAACTGTTGAGCAACCGATTGTGCGCCCTGTGGTTGGAACACAATAAAAAAAAGCGATCCGAGTGTGTAAGGCCCGGAGGGCACACAAGTCTAGGGAATCCCAGTGCCACCTTCCCGAAGGAAAGATTTGCTTTACGAGCGCCTTTGAAATGTGGTAATTGCAGTCTGGCAGCTGAAGTTTTCCCGAATGTAGTGGACGCCGCAGGATGTACGTGTGTGCCGCACACGGCACGATGAGCTTTCTTTTAGCACTGAACGAATTGTATGATATGTTTGCATAATTTGCAGGCGTCTCGCACATAACATTATGCTTGTATGTTTGTCTGCTTTTGAAAGAGAGCAAGGAGTAAGCTAAGAGAGTCGGTGAAAGAAAAAAGCGACCGTCAGATCGCTTTCCATTTCAATGAACTTTTTCCATCCGGTGAGGAAGAAGGGTGTCGAGAAAAGAGTAGTAACGTGAGCTGTAAAATATGGGCCTCAAGTGGCCCTTCCTTCCTTGTTCCCAACCGTCTGGGAGACGTCCCAAGACGGCAACGAAAACATCCGTGTACCGTGAATAACGAAGACGACACAACTTGGCGCGGCAAGTGCGCCTGAAAGGTAGGCCAAGCGCACTACAGCATTGCCACCCGAACGACAGCCGTGCAAAGAGCAGGAAGTAGCCGTCGGCGACGCAAATTCTACTACTCCAACGTCGTTCCCCATCGTGTCCGCCTCTGCCTGCAGGGTTTACAAACGCCTGGAGTCGGAGGCCTATTGAATTTTGGACCCTCCGGGTGGTTGCGCCTGCGCTCTCCACAACGCAACCTCTTGAACCGCCTCCGCCGCCCGTGTGTCTTGTGCTGCGGCACTCCCGGTGGTGTGGCAGCAAGAATTATTAGGTTTTCTTTCCCGCTTTTACAGGCGCGCAGTTTTTTTTCACTGCAAAAAGAAAACACAGGAACCTTTTTTTTCGCATGACCAAGGTGATGGTGCCTACTGCGATGGCGGTGGCGGGTGACGTGCAAATCAAGTTCATTGCCTACTCCGAGCGTGTGTTCGGTGTGTCCTGTGCGATGGCAAACCACCACCAGTCGGGATTTGGCTTCTTGCGAAGGAAGCAGGTTTTCTATCGCAGACGGTGTCGATACCATTAGAAAGGGAAGCAAGTGAGTTTGTACGATTCGTGCGTGTACGCAAGATTGCGGAAATAAAACAACGACTACGCGTGTGGTGTGACATGCACATTGTGTTTTTGTAGAGCAATGTCGCGGTCGTACGTTCGCCGTTGGTGAGCTCGCTGGTATAGTGCAAACTATTTGTGGACAATTTCAGCACAACGGCATGTGTGACGGGAGTGAAATGTACGTTATGTTTCGCCTGATTTGAAAAAAAAACACAACTCTCATCAACACCGCAAAACAACCCGTATTGTGTCGGTGCGTACGCATGCCACCATCACCAGCCTACTTGATGTTGATGTTGAAAGCACACCATTATAACCTCACTATTATGAGAGCGAGATAGGCTTAAAGAACGCGGCAAAAAAACACAATGCGTCGTCGTCAGCCCACCAGGCACATCAGCGAATAGTTACGAAAAAGTTGAAGGTAAACCGTATTACTTCATCCCTCGAGTTGTTAGCTTCTGTTAAAGGGAGGCGGTCGTAGCCCAAAATCGAGCCCGTCATAAATTAAACGACGGTGGACCATTATCGTGGGCATTAGGATGTTTTTCTGCGTGTTGTTTTTTTTCCTCTAGATTCTACTTTCTATTGTGCTATTTTAGTTGTTGCTTTCTCCCTGCTTCTGTTTTGCCAGGTTTCAGCGCAACCAAACGAACTAAATCCACGTGCTGTGCGCGCAACCGATGCGCTCGATGACTGCTCTATTAGGCGTCTGGCGTAGCGCGGAGAGCTAAGCACGTGCAAGCGAGAGATAGTTTCAGGCGTATTTTTTCAGTTGTTTTGTTCTACGTCCAAAATTAATCCCATAAATCGTACCATTGGCGAAATTGACAACATTATCTACGTACACAGGAAATGGGATATTACACATTCGCTCCCGCATGTACGCGTACATTTTGTATCGAGCGCAGGGGAAGGTGCTGCAGGAAGTAGCGTTTTATGTTGGAAATCTAACGTCGGAAAGCTGGTGGATGATTTAATATTAGTACTACTGCACAATGCCTCCGGTGACCTCTGACTGGACCGACTGAATGATTTGTGTAACCGACAGAAGTCAGCTTCTGGTGTCCCCCCGTCATGCGATACGGCGGGTCTTTTGTTTTCTGAAAATAGTGTGGTGCCTCCACTTGCGCGAAAACGAAATCCATATCGTCTGGTGGGACCCTTCCTTTAAGCTTGCATGCAGGAAATCCGAATTTCCAGACCCTTTTTTAGGCGACCGAAGCGGAAGTTCGCCGTGTGGTGTCGTCTGCGGAACATGTCTGAAAAGAAGGATTCTGAAGTTATAATAAAACCTACGTCACTGTCACTACAATGTCCAGACTGTGTTGCTGATTTACCCTCCGTGGCGTTCCCTGACTTCATAAAAATACGTTCCACACTCTTATACTCGCATTATCGATCA
>JXWZ01012365.1:0-11596 GCA_000956215.1 Anopheles farauti No. 4
GAAATAACCAAGAATGTTTGCGTTTAGTAAATTTCATAATATATTTGACTCCTCTCCAAAATAACACGTACTACTAAAAAAAGTTATCAATTGAGGATTGGATAGGTTTTCATGTATGCAAAGGTTTTAAGTAAATTCATTGAAGAGGTCCTAAGATCCACGATTTCATGACATTTTACTACCATATTTGGATTAGCAACTATGAGCTGCGATTTACTTCATTTAATAAACCAAGTGTAACTCCACGGAATAATAACCTGGAACAATCAACTCCACAATCTCATCGTTTTCAACAACATTCCAAACGAACCGCCTGTCGACCGATGCAGATCCACTTTATTGCAACAGCTTACGCAAACGCAAATCCAGCCCAATTGAGCGGCGCCGCAATTGAATAGCGCCCCAAGCAAAAGCGGTTGCGCATGCTAAGCAGAACGCAACAGAAGCAAATTGATTTAATCTGACACATAATTGAATCAATCAAACCGATGCGGCCGTTGTTGCCGGGTTTGTTTTGGTTCGTGTATTTTGTTACACAACCGAAGTTTGCCCCTCTTTCACGCTGTAGTGGAGCAGCTGAACCACTAAACCTTAGCACCGAATAGATGCTCCATCTCCAATTCAAAAAACCCACCGCCCGCGGGTAAGCACGTCGAAAATGACCAGCATCCATCGGTGACAGGCCACTTTCGGTGGCGCGATCATCACCGCGGAAAGGTTTGACACGTGGCAACAATTTCTGCACCGGTAACGAACCGACCGACACGGCCGATGAAAGATTGATGATGGCGATGGACCATCATTAGTGCAGGGAGTCAACCGTCGAGCTCGTTTTGCAGCGTGCTCCGTACTGAAAGTCATTTATCTCTTTCTACCGGCTCAGAGTTCCTTTGGGAGTTGCATCATACGTCCCCCTCCCAAAACTACCCGTGAACGGTGATTTAATCTCGAAGCTGAAGTAAGTTTTCGGCGGCAACCACGCATAGGAATTTTTCTATTATATATTCATTTTTTTATGTTCAACGCTGAAGAGTGAGTCAAAGAAGCACTCCATAACAAAGAGCAGCACGCACCGGAGCAAGTTGCGCTCGAATTTGGAACAAACCACAGCCGACGACTAATTCCATCAAACCGCATTTCGGGCAAAAAAATCACATCGTCTGCCTTAGCCTCGTTTCCCAACTGCTCCAGTCGCCCAGTGCCACATAAATTACCGTACCGTCTGCCGGACAGACAACGCGCCTGGAAGCGAGTGAAAAGAAACGCTCGCCAGATTCGCGACCCAGAATTCATTTGCATTACGGGGCTTGCTTTACGATTGGCACAATCAGCAGATCATCGTTTATCGAGGTCGAGTGACGGAGGCGGAGCGGTGAACCAAAAGCGAAGGGCGACAGACGACGAACAACGGCCACCATCGTGCTCGAGATTTTATTTTGGCGAGATTTCGCAATGCAACGAACCGTGCACAATAAGATGAAGCTCCGAGCCCCTGGTGCCGATGGAGCATGATGCCAGAAATCAATCGATCGAACAAATTGGCTGGATTATTTGACGGATGAGTGCTGATTTACTAAACCAGCGCCTAGAATATTGGGTCAAATCGAACGTGTTTGAGAGCATCATTCCGTGTGTCTTTAAACATTGGTCAAATTACATTCATTATTTGCTTTATATTTCCCATCTCTTTTGCAATAAAGAGCTCAAAAATGCTTAAGGGATTCTTTTAAAATTGTTATCATTTTATTGCTGCAGGCAAAATATTTCTTTATGAAAACTTTATGGAACAAACAATTGAACCGGTTATTTCTCGAGCATTCGGTTATTTCTCGAGGGAACAATTCCCACGTATTTTTTCATATAAATTTGTAAGATGAGTTGGTTATTTATTTTTTGACGTTATCTTCTACCATCTTTGAAATAATGTGAGAGAAGCAGTCATATAGTTGAGTTATTCGTTTAGAGATTAGTGTTGAGAAATCAAACCCTGATCAAATTCTGGCATGCGATCCCTTGTCAGATTAGCCTCTATTCGATTCGGAATCTGAAATTACCTAGATTTTCCCAGAATTTTTCCGGGCCCATACCAATATGTGAAAGCATTTTTGTTACCTTTTTTTTATATAAAAAATACTTATTCTTCTCATTTTCATCATGAATTCACTTGCGGTTAGGTCAATCTGGTGCTATTGAATTGGAAATAAATATCTTTAATATTTCAATTTAAAAATGGTTAAAGCTCATTCCTAAAACGCTGATTATAACTAAACTCCTGACGAATGTTTATAAATTGAGAGCCTTTACGACCATCTTAACATACCACTCGGATTAAGTTTATCTTTTAAGTATACCTGGGGTTAAATATGGAAATTGAAAAATATTATTTTACTTGATACTGAAATTTAATACAAATACCAAGTATTAAACTCTTATATGATAATTGTCCATTGCGAAAGGTCGTTGAATCCACACTCCAAATGATTTGCTTGTGACCTTAGGCTTAAGACCAAAACTTCTACTAGAGTATATCATGATCATACTTATGGTTATAGTAAAAATAACAAAAACTCTTGTTACACCAAAAACTGCCGTCCAACAACTATTTCATACCCAAAACTATGTCGAACGCCACATCAAAGTCAATTTAAATTGAACAATCAAAAAATATTCTACCTTAACAAAGATACTGTATGATGCACTCGAGACTAATTGTCTTATCAAATAATTCGCATAACATAAAGCAAGTGCTCAATCGAAAGTAAATTCTTGGAACATTCAAAAGCAACACATCAAGTACGCTTCACGGAAAGGAAATGCTAAGCATCACATTACGGCACGGCATTCAGCTTCATTTATCATCGAAACCATTTTTGCCCTGCACTCTGTTTTGTATCATTCCCGGTGAGTTGATAGGTCATCGAAGTTTAATGTAATTATCTTCGCCCAGCCCACCGTCACCGATACTCCCGTAAGGAATGTGAAACCGTCACTGTGCTTCGATCTCCACCAAAACAATCGATAACCTCTCCGCACCGAAACACGTCCGCACTCCGGGTGTGATAGTAATTTAATTTAGTTTTCTTTTTTTCTCCCATCCCTGTGAAATACAAATTCCATTACTCACCGACGCTCTTGACCGATTTTCTATTAAGTTAAGAAAAAAATGTATTTACCAAACAGCCTCATTCGTCTGCGGCTCGGCAGTAAGCGTTTCTCACGTTGGCATGTTGCCACCGACCGTGAATCATCGCATCGCAGACACACGATCCTAATGAAAGAAAAACCCACCGCAAATCGGGTTCTGAGTTGGGTTTGATTTTTGACTCCAATGGAAAAATAATACTCAGCTTCCAGGCCCACATCGTTCCACGCTCAACTCATGCCGAAGTACCACCTCGCTGTTGAAATGCATCAATTGCGAACGTTTTTCTTCTGGTTTTTATTTTTTCCTTCTGTTCGGATCCGTTACTGCTTCCTGCACACACAACTTCCGGAGGAACGGTAAACAAACACTTGTGAAATTCGATTCGATATCGTGTCCCCTCCGCAGACCATCCACGTCCGAGAGGCCGGAGAAATGAGAAACGATCAGCCGCGGTAAGAAAAGAAAACAACGCCCGCTTGCAGCCTACTTTCCACGGTTGAGGTTTGGATGTTTATTTTTATTTGTTAACCACTCCAACCGCGATCGCGAACAGTGTGAAAGTAAGGAAAAATGATACAAATTGAGGGCCGGTGTGTGCGAGAGAATATTTCTGGAAATAGCGGCGCTTCATCTCGCAGTCGCCAATCCCGTCGTCTGGGGTGGGTGCATGAAAAAAAAACATCCATTTACTTTCACCTTCGCCGGCTCCAACGTCGAATCGCTCAGCGAGACTCAGCTGAGCAGAGCGAAGAAATTTTCGATATTTATTAACCCCAAGCAAGCACGACCACGGGGAAGCAGGTGCCATTTCGTAAGCGGACGGTGGGCCCCGGGTTCAGATCAGCTACTGTGAGTTGTACACAACTTGATCCAATTTGCCGACTGCATACTCCACTCGGCTCGAGCGCGTCTCACAGATAGGACAAATAATTGTCTCTTAATCTCCCAACGGGTGCTGGCCGGTATAGGCCGCCACGAAAGTCACCGCACGTGACCAGAATCGTGGATCGCTTTCGTCGTCGCCACTGTCGTCGTCTTTGGCGTATCAGTTCTGCCTCAGATTGACTAAACAAGCGACAGATCGCACCGTCCGATATCCTCCGGGCAGATTCTTATCAAAAGCGATAATAAAATGTAAGCAGTTACCGCATGCCTGCCGGCGCTTGTTTTTTTTTCCGCACGAATAAATAAATCCATACCTTGTTGTCTTCCCACGGGGCCACCCAGAGGGAAGTTTCGGTTTCGGTGAAGCGTTTTTACACAGAACTGGTTCGAGATTGTTGGGACAAGATTGTCCAACACACTTTACGATCCTGTGTGACTTGTGTACGGAAGCGTGGGCAGCCTTGAAAAGGTACAGAAATTGCTGGATCAGAATAATCCTATTTTATCTGTATATTTGTAATATCTAGCAAGTTATGCTTTATCGATCGGCCAACGTAGCTTATGCCAGCATTCAGTTTCTTTGTTTTTTTTTTATTTCACAATTTATCAAAATATTGAGCAGATACTAGTTGGGGCTAGTGAGCTTCATGAAATCATTAGTAAGAGCACTGTCTGCGACACAGGCTGCTGTAGGTTCAAATCTTGGTGAGCATCCAATACTTATAAAAATTTAAAAAAAAAACACTTATTTCAAGCAAAATTTCAGACTTTTAGGAAAGAACCGTAAAAAAAAACAAAGGAATCCACTTTTAGGCTACTACAGGGTTGATAAAATATACCAAAATTTTTTGAATGATTATAAACCAAACGTCGATATCCATACAAAAATCTATATCCCAGCAGAGCGTTTCCAATCAAAAAATCAAATGCTACAAAATCCGCGTTCACCATAACTTACCGCAAACTAATGCCATCCCGTTCGATCTGAACCATTTGATTCGCCAAAGTTCTCTTCGCTCGTCCATCGGTCCACTAAAAACCATACATCACCGCCTCGTTGGTGTGATTTGGGGATGCGCTTCTTCAAACGCATTCTCGCATTTAATCGTATCTTTTCGCACCTGCCTACGCACGTTTTTATCACACTGTGGGAAGCGATTCTTGCGAACAAAACATGAACATTTGGGAACCCACATCACATCGGCGGCTCCGTAGAACTTTACAATTGTCGAAATAAAAGCGAGAGAAGCACGCAGCAATTCACCCAAAGTAAAATCGATTCCGATGGTCATTTTTTTTTTTTTACTTCACTTCAATTTCCACTTTGAACGTGTAATTTCCCCGGTAGCGCCTGCCTGCTGGTGAAGAAGTTTTACATTCCACAAACGTGCCAGTGTGACGCAGTGAGCCAGCCAACAGTTATTGGGATCTTCTCCTTCCAATCGCACTCAATATCAAATTCACTATTGCGCCCGGTTCGAAACTGAATTGAATTTCACCGCGCACCTCACAACGGACAAATTTTTGTTCGCGGCGACCGATGTTCGTGACACCTGTTCCCCATCACGTACCCCCTTTTTCCTTCATCCCATCGCTTCCCCATCCCCCTCACTACCACTCCACGATCGCATACCCTTCCGATACGTAGCGGACACTTCATCAAAACTGCTGTTCTATAATTCAAACGGATGCCAACCGCGGCACAACACACGCGCTGCACACAAACACTCAGAGAAAAACCAACCCGTCACGCTCGTGACAGTGGACAGCACACGTACGTGCTTGGGAAGATAGCGCATCGACGTGCGTTCCCGACGACCTTCCGAATCGAACTGGTGCTCGGTCGGTGGCGGCAAAAGTGTCTTCGGCGTGTGTCTCGCCGGACGCCGCATCCCCGGTAACGTGCGCTACCGGAAGAACAGAGCCCGGTCGGCGCTGAAATCGGTGTCGGCTCACGGCTCTACCCCGATGCAGCGAGGCACTATGGGATGGACAGGGTGTGACGATTGGACAGAAATTATACTAGTCAATAATATCATTCTAAGGAAGCTCAAATGAGTTCAATTGTTGGAAATAAATAAACACAAATAAATGTGGGATGCAAAAAAAGCCGCAATAAAAATATAGAAAACAATTTTTTCGGGTCATACAGACTACAATATTGGCTAAAACCACTAGCCATTTATAAAACGTTAGGAAACAGAAAACAACTTATGTAAAAAAAACACCTAAAGCAGTGTAGTTTTTATGTGTATACTAACTAACTCTTAAAGAATAACTTAACCATCAATTAACTACCATCTCCGCATCAAAAAATATAACAACAAATTATAGTTCATAAGTTTCTGAGCCATTTGAAAAGCCAATTCCTTGATTTATTTTGTTTAAAAGTATTTATGTTAAAAATGGTCAAGGCAACAATCTTTTCTTTTAATATGTGCTATTGCACTATGAATAAAGTTATGAGAATCTTTTTCTCTATTATGTTCTAAACTTTAATTTGGTATAAACTATAAAAAAAACATTATTCTAAATCTCTATTTCCTTCCCATTCTTAAAACAAAATAATGCTTTAACAAAACTGAAAAAACTAGCAATGCCAACTATTAACCTTTAACGCGAAATTTGATATGTTTAGCTATCATTAACTAATTTACTTCCACCGAAAAAAATATCCCAAGTTAGTAAACAGCTGTGTCTTGAATAGATTCTTAAATTTCGATCCGAATTTTATTTAAACATCTTGCACTTTATTGATAATTGACGAATTTACACATATAAAAATCTATGGATAAGTACGGCATGGAGCACGTGCAACCTATTCCAAATAGGTCTAAATAGGTCTATTCCTATCCGAGCATAAATCCATCAACAACTGGGCGCCTCCATCTTTGTTAACTGATGGAGCTATGAAATGTAAAATAAAACTATTTAATCAAAAAACTTGCAACAAGCAAATGCCAAAACATCCATGCATGCAGCAATCCAAAGTAGTGATCAATTATTTACTGTTTGCATCAAACGAAAGGTTGCGAATCCTCGTTTCCTGCCAAAATAACCTTTTCAAAAGAACAACACTCGCGATTTTCTCAAACATTCGCCGCACGGTCTGCGGGAGAGATAAACTTTACACCAGCGAAACCTCGCCGAGAGCGAGAGAACGCGCGCAAATCGCAGACAAGCAGGCGGGTGGTAGTCAAAACAAACATCATATGGGACGCGCCGACGCAACGAACGTCGGGAATCATCAGCTGGCAGTGGCCCCATCATGCTTTCGCTCGCTTGATGCGAATGAAAGAGCATCGTTTTTTTTTTGTACATCGCTACACGATTTACGTTCAGTCACTCTCTCTCTCTCTCTCTCTCTCTCTCTCTCTCTGTCTCTTTCCTTCTTTTTTACTCTTCATTCTCTCTACGTCGATCATCGCCACTCAGCGTAACCGGCGACAAACGGACGCCAGCCAAAGTGCGCGCGTAAACAACAAAACTAACCTTAAAACGTGTATACCGAACGAATGCACACCATTTTCGACACGTTGCAAATGGGAAACGACAAACGTACAATAAAGTGGCATCTTGTTTCTGTTTCTGCCAATAGTGCAGTCATTCAAAGTGTCACGAGTGAAGGAGACAAAGCAGCGCACACGTTGGAATGGAGTAAATGGAGTTTGTATTCTGCAGAGTTATTTTAAGACAAATTTCATTTTCATAATTCATATTTACATCGCTTGTCCTACAAAATCCTACAGCACTTCTGTGATATCGATTTAACGATACAAATTCCAGAAAATGTTGAACCATCTTAATCCATCCTCTACGCAAAGCCGTTACGGTTTGCCCAATCTCATCAAAAAGCTCCAAGCACCAACACTAACCTAATACCTAATCGCTCTTTAAAGGACCTCGTACCACCCTGGCTGTAAGCAATCCTTGACGCGTAAAGGAAACACCTGCCCACGTGTTCCGAACGGTCGCCTGTCATACAAAAAAAACATCTCCCAAAAAGCGCGTCTACTCAAGCTACAAAGAAACGACGAACGAGCTCCACCGGGAAAGATAATCAACGTAGTCATGTCACCGGCATCGGCAAACGTTGCGTGCTTGCAAAACTACTTCATTTCACCAACTTTCCGCGAAGCCATGCCACCAGCGTACGCAAACGCCTTCCATGCGTCGGTTATAGGCTTACGGGTGGGAAGCTGCAGGAAGTGGGAAGATAAATTGTTTACTTAACCGAACGCTCCCATCCGGTCGTATTCATCTTCTTCCGCGCACGGTGCACCGAGAATGGACGTTGAAATTGGTTCCAGCCATCGAAGCCTTGGTAACATAGCTTCTGTGCAAGCTTATTTCGAGCGGAACAGTGCGAGTTCGAGATCCATTCGAGTCGTGTGTGGTGTGCGGTTTGGTTTGATGGCAACTGACAACCGAACGCCAACGTAAACCGCCAGGAACAAAAGGAAACGTATTTGTTCCCTTGTTTCGTCGCGAATCACCTCACGTACGATGTTTGGGTCGACACGGTACCGGAGAGACACACGTTTCAGTATATCTAAGTCTGATGGCGACATGTTGAGTTGTTTCACTCACGGATAATTCTTCTCTCTTCCCACGCTTTAACTTGTCACGACCGCTAAGGTGTTGGAAAGCTTTTGTTCAAGTACGCCGAGTCCGAGCTGGTGAGTACTTTTTTACCGATTTTCAAATACTACAGTGTGTGTAATCCACCTTTGAACGTTTATTTTAAAAAATAAAATACTCTCTCTTTCGAGTTGTCAACAGTTTTGTAAACAGAACGAAACAATAGATGCTTGCAACAAAATTATATTCTTCGCTGCTCATTGGAAGCATTACGCCGTGATGTCCGCAAACCAGAAGCTACAACAATAGATGAGAGATGCACGTGAAAAGAAACTGCTAGGCGAGCGAAAGGCGTCCAATATACTTCCACAGCCCAAGTTGATTGATATCGAACAATCCACGCTACATTGCATTTAGCAGCCCGCGCTCGATCAGCGAAACGCGTGCTGGAAAAATCTTTCAGAAAGAATTCCAATAAATCAACAGCGCACGATAAGAAAGAGAGCGCGTACATCTCGTCTACTCAATCGATCAGATTAACAGCGAGGTGGTTGGATTTCTTTTTTTTTTTTTTTATTGTAACCACCACTTCATTTATCATCTCCACCGAAGATGGGCGCTCCTGGGCGTAAGTAAGTACACTATATGAACTCATACACAAAAGGTCAGCTACGGTGAGATAACGAATACACGGTAAGATTAATTTTTGCAACCCAGCGAATCACTCATAAGCATCGGATTCACGCGTCCTGCACCGTTTTACAGTGTAAGTAATAAAGTAATAAATGCAAAGCCGTTTTATAATTAAATTATATACTTACTATTAAGTCTATACATACTAGAAGAAAAACAACAATCAAAATTTTTTACAAAATGTTAAATTTCATATTCATGTAACAGGCTGCGTTTTCTTAATTATTTATGAAAGCCAACATTTCTAAAACTTGCGATATTTATAATAGGAGAGTATTTCTTTGGTTTTATTACTATAATTTTTATGCATTTTATGATACGTTTCTAATCTTAACTGACATGAATAGGTTGGTCAGTGCGCCAGAGCCGGTGCTGGAATTAAAAAAAACTATTATATACCTCGATAAACGATAAACTCGTCAATTTTTACAAATCTTCTCTTATATAGCATGAAGCAGAAAATTCGCGTTATTAACGTCTACTGGTGTAATATATATTACAAATGAATGCAATAATTATTCTCTACACTTTTTAATGATAAAGACTAAAAATGTTTGGAAAAAACTATATAGTTCCAAACAAAGTGTTTCAGATTTTTAATTTTCAGTAAGATGCGTTAAAGTGAAAACTTGATTTCAGCATCAATTTGAGTAAGCAAATTTTTAACATTTCAATATTTTTTTACAGTGGTTTTATTAAATGGTTAGTTATCTTATATAGAAATGTCCTAAGAGCATTGGACATAAAACTGAAAAACATACGTAATAGTATAACTATGCCCGACACTGTATAATGAACGAACAAAAAATTGAATAAACTACTCAGTGAACAAGTGAGTGGTTGGAACTTCTACAGAGCGCTTGTGACTGCAAAGCATTTGTCAACGTCAAGTGCTCCTCTCGACGTTTCTCCCACTACGGGGAATATAAACCGGAATCGCTAGCGCCGATGCTAAAGGTCTGGAAAATCGAATCCCCAGTGGGCCAACGTTCTCCATCACTACACCCTTGACCTTGCGCATCCTGCTCATCCTGGTGGGTTTGTGTTTTGTTTTGCAATGCACTCGACCGCTCTGCTTCTGTTCTCCCACCGTCGCCTCCATCATCATCAAACTTCATCATTGCTGAGATTCATATCGATCAGAGCGAGCGCTTACTCTTCCGGAACGAACTCACTCACCCCCGGAGGGACCCAGGACAAGCAGCCGGAAGCAAAATACTCCATGTTTCACTGTCCGTGCCGGAGTCACGCCACTTTTCAGCTCCCCAAGTCTGGGAATGCTCGGAACGGGATCCGTACGCCACAGCCAGCACATCCGAACCACTTTAGAAGTTATCTCAATTTGTCACGTTATCGTTGCGCTATTGTTTTTGATGAAGTCCCGCCACGCCAGAAAGTCCTGCCTGGCGTCAACGGGGGAAAGACGCGGGTGGAAAAGATGGGTCAGTTTACGGTCGGGATTTTGCTGATAGTATCGGAGAAAAAGCGACTTTGAAACTGCAGCAAACAAACACTGTGGCCGTGCTGCGGCCTATTGTTGGGAGCCTTTGTCTTTTCGACAAACGATATTCTGGGCCGTCCTTCATAAGCCTTAAATGATACGATTAGGATGGGAAAAGTTTGTCCAACCGTCAATTATTTGCTTGCCACGCTGGAAACGTCGGCTCGATTTCATATTCCAGTGGGCGGTTCGGTTGTGCGTTGCGATAATATGGGCCTTATCTATGATGCCTATCGTGTAAGTATACTACCGACATCCGTTGCTACTTAAACGGATCCTTCGACCACCCAATCGATTCGAATGATGACAATGAACTTGAAGTATCCGTTTGCACATAGCACGAGCTTAAGAGGACATTACAAATTCAAACGGCTTACCTCTCCAGGGAAACCGACGCGGTGACTACAGCTGTTTCGCTGCTGGTGACACTTTTGGAACGCACCCTAACATTCGCAACGAAATTGAGGTTAGGTTTGGCACGAACCTCCCTTCAGGCATCCGTAACACGAAGCACGCCCCGTTGCCGTGTTTGCCTTCGATCAAGCGTTACTGTCGAGTGCTACAAACACACACTCACGCACATTAGTGGACGATAGTTGTGTAACTTCCCGGTGGGATTTCGTGCGACCGTGCTGACAGAGTGTTTCCAGCGCGTCCGAACCGGGACGCTCCCAGCCCGAGAACCTTCGCCAGCCAAACCTTTATTCCCACCGGTGTCCGGGATGGTGTTTCAAACCAATCGTGTTAGTAGTCCCGCGACACTCGTTCCACACGTGATGCACCGACGATCC
>JXWZ01012370.1:0-16293 GCA_000956215.1 Anopheles farauti No. 4
AATACCATGCAACAACGAAATGAATATCGTTTCATGAGTGCGCACAATTATGGGCTAACTTTATTTACAGTCTTGCCGGATGGTCGAGTATCATCTTTCAAACCCTTCCTCGATCCTCGTGCGGACCACCGCAACACAAGCTTTGCCGATGAATTATTTGTCGTGGCGTAAATAAAACGCCAACAAAACAGAAACATCCTCTAGAAACATAAATTCATCATTCTCTCGTTTCTTCTTGCTGCTGACTCGTGTCACGACGCCAGAAGAACCTGAATACATAGCTCAACGCACAGTCGGCCAGCTGGGATGCGTGTGTGACATACGCTTGCGCGCAGCAAAGCGCGTGCCTTGCGTGGTACCCTTCCTTGCGCCGATTCTAAAATCTACCCTTGAGACAAACCGCGACAGGCAAAATCAACAACAATATAAAAAAAGGCAAATGCGGTTCGTATTCAAATCGTTCGTTCGAACCATAAATACGCTGCCACGGAGGGAAACCTTTATGTTGTCCTTTTTTTCTTGTTTTCGTCACATCCACCACCCGGTTTGGTTCGTCTGGAGCGAAGCAAAGAGACTCGTGCAAAACAAAGCGTGGTAGACCCTCTGGATGCCACTTCACCACTGGACTGGTCCGTCCGCCTGGAGAAACATACATTATGGAGCGCGTTTTGTATCCTCTCTAAAAAGGCTTCAACGAGGAGTGTGCACGATAGGAACAGCGCAGACACACATTTGTTCGTCGTAATACGTGCGATGACAGAACCCGATGGTAGGACAGTGAGCGACAAGAAGCTAATGTAGCGAAGCAAAACGACCACATGACTTTTCCTTTACAGGGGAAACATCCCTGCTGCTGCCGGTGGCTGAGCCTGAACCCTTTCTCAGAAGAGGGGAGAAAACTTTAACGTTTTCCATATGGTCTCGAGTTTGAAAATGAAACCGCACCGGTAGTCGCATAAAATTGTTGCAAACAAATGTTTAAAAATGATAATTTTAAATAAAAATTTTTCAAAACAAAAAAAAAAGATGATTCATGCTGATTTAGATCAATTTACGCAATTCCGATGGATTGATCCGGTCCATTCAAAACGTATTGCTCAAGACAAAAAAAAACCCTTCAGGTTTATAGCAACAAACGCATGTAAATCCGATAAATATCTCCTCGAATAAACACAGAAAAGCTATCAGCAAACCTGGGAAGTAAGTGAGCTCTACAGGACCAAATAATGATTGGCAGCATGATTGTGTTTTTTTTTTTTTGCTAAAGATTGCTATTTCCATCTTTAAATTCATGTACTTTTTTATCGCGAACCTTCGGTAAGCATGTCAGTATTAACGACCTATTCAAACTAAATCCAAAATTCAACATTTTATTTTTATTTTTTTCTCAATATAATCGTAGAAAACAAATTCCTACGATTCCAAAAGAGTGTTGTATTGGAATCGCCGCACCACGATGTGCATCGAATTCGATTTCTCGCATACTTAAAAAAAAAACTTGTGTTCGACGAGATGGAACGCACCTTCCTTCCTCGCCCTACACGCTGGAGAGGTTCAAGGTCGTTAAATAACACTGCACTGTTCCGGTTCCGGTTCCACTTTCGGCAGCGTATCGAATAGAACACCGGTTGGTCATCAGTTTGTAGGCGAGACCCTTTGGAAATAGCTAAACGGTAAAGTGGAGTTTTAAATCCATGCTTGAAGATATCCAGTGATGATTCCCTAAATACAGTCCCATTCTCCCTGCGGTCCATAATTATTTGATTCAGTACAACCATGCGAATAAATTTTAACCGATTTCATCCTAGTAGCGCATGGCCTGTAACAATTTAAAAACAAAACTTCCCCGAACTGTCAGATTGTAGTAGCGCCTTGCTCCACTCTTTGCTTCCTTGGGGGAAGTTTGGGGGGCGCTGCTCACTGATCTGTCAGACGACGGGACTAAACAACCACACCTTAAAATGAAAGACAGGAGATGGGGTTGGATCCACACAAACACACACACACATACACACACACCGTCACACATGTCGACGATGCAGTTTGAATGTGTGAGATTTAAGCAGCGTCGGGACGAAGGAAGCTGGAATGCACAATCCTCGCCCAAGTGATGATGCATCAGTCGGGTAGGAGTGCATCAACCCTCCCCTTTTTTCTCTTCCCCCCCGAACCACCCCACCAAACTTACCTTTAGTGCGTTCAGATCGATATCGTCCAACGAACAGTTCACGGACGGGGCCAGCATTTGGTGCGCCATTTTGACGTCTACCACCACCCCCTCCGGGAGGGCTTTTTTGCTGCTGCTGCTGCTGCTGCGTTTGCTATCTCTCGCACGCGCTACTCTTCCTCTCGCTCTCTCTCACACCGCTCCACGGCGAGCGGGGAGATGGGCTGCCCGCACGTCTTCGCTCCACACACGCACACACCCGGCTACTGCTGCCGCTGTCAGATGACGCACTGACTGTCAGAAGACAGCAAACACACACACACACACACACACACCGTTTTCCGGTAGAACTGACTTGTGCGTGTGCGTGTTTTTATTCTTTCACTTCACTTCACGCACTAATCACCGCTGGTTTGTTGTGCTATATTCGGAAGAGGAAATTTGTTCACCGATGAGTGATTTTTGATGATTTTCGTGCTTCGTCCTACCGTTCGCTCTCGCTTCGTCCGGCTTTGTCGGAGAGTGCTTGTTAACGTGTGTGTGTGTGTTTATGAGAGTGTGCGGGTGCGTTTGTTTTTTGTACACAAAACTGAAACGCCCAATTACAAAGTGAACTCGCATATGGAAACAACAAAATCATTTGCCAATCACAAAAGCGCATGCACTTTTTTACTACAAATTGAAAATTGCTCCTTCGCTCACACACGCACGCACAAACACCGGCTACAGAGCGCATACACACACACACACACAAGAGTGCACAATCGCAACTCTTTAAAAGGACTTATTTTAGTACATCTACTACTCTCCACACACACACACAACGCAACACAACCACAACGGCACTATACACGTGTACGCGTTTTCCGTTTTTGCTATCCTCCTGAACACACCCTTGCACTTGTCGTGGTATATGTGAACCAGGCAACAAACGAGCACGGGGTTTGTTGCGGAAGTAAAATGCCGAAAGCGATATATGCACCTTGGAGAATGATTTTTGTGTAAAAAGTAAGTGTACACAGATGATATCACAACGCACACACACACACACACTCCCTTTCTCTCACTCTTTCGTGTGATGGATGCCAGATTTACATGTTAATTCGCTGTCAAATGATAGCGAGGAAGATGTAACACTCGGATAATCCTTGCGAGTATTCTTCAACTTTTCGATTGTGATATATCAACAGACAAACGCACACACCTCGCTTTGCTCGAAAGCAAAAACCTTTCTTTTCGCTGCTGGTGATCATTAGTACACTGCTTTTAAGAGATTTTCACTTTCGCACATCACACTCCGCACACATGATACGATGATTACACATAATCGAAACAGAAAACCAAAATGACAGACTATCAAAATTCAGCCTCCCTTGTGGAACAATTGCTAACGGCGGCGAACAGGATAAGAAGAAGAAAAGCGAATCTTTCGATGCAGGCAATCAACGCGTTCTCAATCACCACGGCAACACACTGCAGTTACACTCGCAAATAAATAGCAAAAGAAGAAAATAGCACCAGAAACAATAAAGTCCGTCCCAGCAATGAGCGAGCCGGAACTTCAACGAGCACGAAAAGCAGCCGCCGCTGCCGGTGAAACAACCTCACTGCCTGCCTGGTTCGTTCGTGTTCAATCGATAATGGAAAGAACGTTTCAGCGTGGAACGATGAAAACATTCAGCGACGACCGAGCGAGCGAGAAAAAAGGCGACGGTGTATGGGATCTGCCTGCAGGAGCGAACGAGACGGACCAAAACTCTACTTTTGCGATGATGAAATTCAAGAGATGTTGTCGCCAACACACACCCACACAATAGCACGAGAGAAGAGAGAGAAAGAGCAGGCATATTTGGCAAAGCGCAATGTTTTTGTCTTCTTTCGCAACTATCAAAAGGAAGTTTATTGTTGTGAACATGTCTTAACAAGCAATTGCACAAAGTTTATCAAAAGAAAAAAGAAAAATAGTGGCCAAACTAGCGATGCAGCATCAGCGGAGTCTGTCAGTGTTTGCGTGTATGCAACGCAGCACAATGGAAGCATCACGCACACATCCTCTAACTGCTCCACACCTTACGAGAGGGTGGAGCCGGTAGGTGATGACGGTGTCGGCACTTTTCAGCACACCACAGACACATGCACATAAAAGCACAATGAGAAGCAATAGGTTTGCACGTGAAAAATCACTCCAAAAGAAATCGGTTTCCAATCCGCGTTCTCTAGCGGAGTCTTTCACATCGCACACATACGGAAATCTGTATAGGGTGAGGGAGTGTGCGTGCGCGCGTGTGAGAGAACACACGTTAGCGCAACTCAGCAGCAGGTTTACTTTGATTGGGAAGAAAGGCCCTCTTACTCTCTCGCTCTTACTGCTTTGCAAATAAGGGGCCTTTTTTCATTCTAAGCTTGCGTTCTCTTTTGGACCACCACTTCGGCCCAATGATAGAGCACACCACTACAAACGCCACCACCACACACCTTAAAGGACTGCAAATTTTGCAAATATAACTTTATAAATTGCAAAACGTTTAAAAGCGGTAAATTTCGACAAAAAGACGGTTGGTGACTATATTCGTTTGCTGGTGCTAACAGCAACTGGACTCTGACATGATTTCTAAAGGAATACAACATCGAGTCCCACACACACACGCACGCTTCGAATCTCTTCTTGATTGTTGAATGAGAAGGGGGCAACAAGGGAACGAAAACTTGAGAGAATATTTTCCTCTTCCTGAATAAAAACGAACGGGAACCGAAATTAAGAAAATCCAAAACAAAATCAAACTTTAGAAAAACGTAGAGCGCACTCTAGGAAAGACACACAATCTGTTGCCAATTGTTTCAATCAATTTTAACAGTTTGACACCAACGCATCCATGCGCACACAAACACACACTCACGCGCGAAATTGAATTGGTCTGAAGCACTGTGGAAAACCTTTTTTATTTCATATCGCCTTATCTACGTCAATTTTTGCTGCTAAATACTGGAAAACTTCCGCGGCAGAGACCAAGAAAATTCACGTACACGTTCCGAGATTTCGCTCGATGCAATGATTTGGTGTTCCTAACTTCACTGAAATAATCATATTACTAAAATTCACAGATGGGCAGCAAAGCTTCGTGTACTGATAGGAACTAGATTTTCAATTACTTTGTGTAACTTTTCTTACATTTATGCAGTTTCGCAAAATTCAGACGACAGACAAACGCGGACACGACTTGCTTCTTCGTTTTCTTTTTCTTATTTGTTTTCTCCATGCATAACAACATAACAAAAGCAGCAACTGTCAAATTCGAAGGTTAAATTCGAACAACCACCCAGCCTCCACAGTTGAAAAGTTGTACGATACCATCAAATGCTAGTTTCCATGGAGGGTTCGAATCGTAGAAATTAAGTTGATATTATCGTACATACATGTTCAAAGAATGGAATATGAATATAACTAACTTATCAAATTTAGGTGAACACTGTTTCTCGTGGCACTTTCGAATACTGTTTCGTGGCAATTCGGAAGAGAAATGGCACAATGGTAAAATGACTTCGAATTATTCTAAATTTCTGCAGTCGTACCCCTGGACAATTCGAAGAAGTATATCCCGAGCATGGGTTCTTGTCTTTGATTTTCTTGGTTTGATATTTACAAACTGACCAGCTGAATCAAACTGTTTTTGAAAATTACGGTTTATGATATGTATAAGAACTTTGTGTTTCCGGAAAAATATTATCCTTAAGCATTCGAGATTGACGGGGTTGATCAGCGAGTTCTGAAAATTTCAAAGTGTTCAAATGTGTTCAAATTTCAATTTCAAAATTTCAATAGTCCCTACTGCGGATTTAAACATAAAAAGCTTGAGCCATTTAAAGTTTACCACTTTAGACTAAAAGAAGCTCAAAGGAAATAAATCAAAAGTGCAACAAAATGGCGATAGAGAAACCATGAGCAATAGATTCATTTTATTGTTGGTTTTTATTTTGAGATAGCATTTCTTTCACAACAGTACGTAACCTAAACCGCTAACAATCAAGTGTCACGCTGTAAACGAATCACCAGGCTAAGAACCAGATGCAAATAGTCGCTGTTCAAGATTCCAAAAGAAGAAAACCCATCCCGATTTGCATCACTGGTGTGCGGAAACGCAGCATGCTGGTAAGCAGTATTCACTAAGACACTCTTCACCTACGCTCCTCCGTTCTCTGCTTACTTAAAGCTCCGGTTGGGCGCAAAGAACCGAAACCGAAACAATTCCACCCGTCGGAGGCCAAAATCGACTGTGCATGGAAAATCACACAGCCTCGCGCGACTTAAGAAGGATATGAGGATTGTTAAAAAATTGTTAGTAATTTTTGTGTTTGTTTTGTTCGTTTTGCGAACGCTTCATAGGTTTTTTTTTGGTTTGCTTGCGCGGTTTTAAAATGTTAAAGTTTCACCCTTTCCTTCCACTGCCAGACCGCAGCGTGGCTGAGGTGGAAACAAACGTACGTAGCAGCATTTTAAGTAGTAGTGTAGTGTCGGTTGTATCGATATACCATATTTTTCCATTATTAGGTTAATGTGTTTTCCTTACTTTTGTTTTTCAACGCCATTTTATCGCGTTGTTGGTTTAGTTAAATCACTCGTCGTGTACACTGCTAGCCTACAGGTTTGGAAACAAAACAACACAAAAGGGCGCCGTACCCTTCGTGACTTCCTGGACGCGGGTCGTCGCGTTTCACCACCTAGCGTTTGAACCGTTCGGTTAGATTTACCTCCATCGCGGGCTCTGTCTATCAAAAATCACACAAACTAGTCGCATATAAACAATTACCGGAATTTCTCATATGTACAAACAAACCTGTCGACCAACACCGAAGCCTCCTCAAAACTAGCTCCAGCATTAGGTCGCAGAAACGACTAAACAGAGGAAATGACCCACTCTGCAGCAACTAAACGCCATGGCTTTTAAAAAGGTAGCTCCTTATTCGTTCGTTTGTACCGTCGTCCCATGCCTATACTAGCGACAGGGCAGTTTTAGGAGCGATACATTGTCTGTTGTGTTTTATAATAGATTGCTTTCTGTTAGAAATAGGTACTCGATACCATGGTTTGTGTTGGTGGCATTTTTGAAAAGTGTCGATAGGGTTTAAGACCGATTAGAGTTACGTTGGTACTGTCTGCTGCTTTATGCTGCGGTCATATTTTAATTTGTTAATTTGTCTAGTGGCGTCACGCCTCGTTCGATGCATTCGGTCCGTCCTATAATGCTGTATCAATTATTCGTTTGTTTTACATCTGCTTGCACTCTCTGCATTGCTGCTTATAATACTTTACGAATATCATAGTGTGGGCTTTAATATTTTTCTTCTTCTTTTCTTCATCGTTTTCTATCATACTGTGGTGTCCTTGCTTTTGTGTTTTGTGTGTTTTTGCTGTTTTTTTGTGATTCAATAGCATTAAATCGCTCAATGTGTTTCAAAGTCGATCCGTCAGTTGATCTCGATGGTAACCTGTTTTTTTTTTAGAAACATAAGTAATCATCTACTAGTCCGCCACACGGTCATTTTCCTAATTTAAGTTTCACAGCTACATCTTGCTCTTCCTCGTTCACTCTCAGATAAACTATCTTCATCTTGCTTTGTTGTGCACTTTTTCACTTTCAACTCTTCCATACAAGTTTGTTGCTATGCTCTTCGCAACTACCGTTAATGTTTCTGACTAATGTTTGTCTATATTATATGGTTCGCGTGAAGATTGTTTGCATTTCTATCTTCTTCGCTCGGCTTGCGAATAAATAGTTCAAACTGCACGCGGCGTAAAGGAGGTTAGCAGTGGGGATTGGCTCGAACAAAGTGGATCCTAGGTGGCCGTTGCTTCTTAAGTTAAATAGATACGAGTGTCAAAGACTATAACAGTTTGGAAAGAGAGGGGAAGTAAATTTAACGGCTTAACTTTCATATTTTCGTTTATTTCAGTTTTTAAATTTTGTTCGGGTTTCGTCGTGTTTCGCTGTTAAGTTGGCACTTGATAAAGAGTTGTACGGTTAGGGAACTTTCAATCGAATCGGTTTCGATTTAATACTCGCTTCAAGCGTACACGGTGTATCGGGAAAGTTTGTTTGTTTTCTTTTCTTTTTTTTTACTTTACAAATAGTCAAACAATAAACACGAGAAAGTATTCTCTACCAGTGTGGAAGTAGAAGAGATAAGTTATTAATTATTCAGTTCTTTTCTGCTAGCTAGATAGAATGGCCATTAGGAAGGCGAAAAATGTCACGGGAAGAAAGGTGCAAGTTTCAACTCGCGGAAGTATCGAACGACAAAACAATCAACGCAACGTCGTGCACTTGGTAAGATATGTAAGTAGATAGCAATGGATCGATAGGAAAAGGGAACGCCAACGCGGTTCGGGTTAGTGTGCTCGGAATGCCACCGTCCGGGTGGAGTATATGTGCGAGGACTAGAATTATATCGATCACTAGAGTAATTTAAAGCTAGATCTACTAACGAGTGTTCAGAGGAGCGGCAAAGCGGTACGCGTGCTTAACTTTACGTGCCCCGCTTTCAGGCGGCATCGAACGATTAGAAAAAGGGGAGAAAATCCGATGTAGTTGTAGCAAGCGGTGAACAATGTGATTGATCGTCACACTAACACTGTGTATATAACAACGGGCTGCCGTTTGAATAGACTGACTGACTGACTGATTTTAGGTAGATTCAAAAATGGCTCTAAAAAGGATTGTTATCAAACTACCGTTTCGGTTTCACCATTAATTGGTCACAGTTAACGATAGGTGTTACCATTGTGCAATGGTTTGTTTTTCTTTTTCCGTGTTAGTTAGGTTTAGCTTTGTTTGCGTCTCGCTGATTTCACTCTAGGAAGGTAATTTTAGTAGTGTAGGTAGAATTAGTAATATCTATGCAACCTTTTTCTATCACCTTCTCGCGTAATTTTTCTTTATGCTGCTTCTACGCATTGGATAGAAGAATTTGATTGACCGAAATGAAATGCGCTAACGATGTAAATCCTAACGTGACCGCTATACGGTAGCCAGCTACCCAATACAATTTAAGATTCGATTAAAGCCTTGCCAATTAAATCTTGCCGGGGAGGATGCGACTGCTTGTCAAGCCGTCGGGCTTAGAGCGAGTAGCTGAACGTGAAAGCTCGATTAGTTGATCGTAGTCTCAGTCAAAGCGAGAAAACTCGTACGCTTCGGCGAGAACGTACGCAGCGGTGTTTAATTTCAATTAACGAAAGTAACATCTTCCCAACAGCAAAGACACTTCTTCCCACAAACGACCAGCTGTTGAGTGATTGCGAAAACACCAAAACAGCAACGAAAGTTAGCTTCAAACCTAGCCTTGTATCAATCACGAATGTCGTCATGCGCTATTGTGCTATCTTTCCACCAAAACTTTACCCTGCTGTAGTGAGGAAGGTTTGAAAAGAGTTGCAATAGGTTGTTCTTTTCTTAGAAAAAAGTATTACTTAATAATTTGTGCTGTTGTTGCGGTTGTTATTAATAGTGGTTCACTTACCTATCTGCAGTTTGTCCCCAGCGGGCCCTGCTGCTTATAACAATTATTTTTGCCTGCTTACGATGCATTCGCTTTGTGCAATGGTACTTCAAAAGTATTACGTTAACTGTTGTTGTTCGGTTTGCAGTTTGCAACCTTTCCGATACTTTTCGTGCATTGCCCTGCGCACAACCGTACTCCACGCCCATCTACGCACCGTTTTTTATAGTGGTTTTAAGGTTCATGGTAACATACTGATTTCACACATTTCCGATCTGAATGGCCTATTAATTTCGTCTCTTTTTTCTTGCACTAGCAATTTTTCTTGCGATAGTTTTCTCGCAACTTCCTTTCTTCATTACAACTAGCTAAATGCACATAATATACTTTTTTGTTCGGTAACAATAATAACAACAATCGTAGAATCGTTCGTACGGAAAAGTAGCGTTGTGCGGAATACTTTCTGATGAGCAGAATAAAGGCACCAATAACAACGATAAAAACCAAAATGTAATGATTTCCTGTGCATTATAACTAAAACTACTATAGAGAGTAAAATAAAAAACAAATAAATAAAATTAAACGTCAGTTTATTTCAACCCCATTGTAACACTAGAAAAGCATAAATGTGAAAACCGGCATTTTTGCATCGGTGTGTTGCGCTTCTTGAACGTCAGTTTTCATCTATCAATAAGTATGCTGCCCGGCGCGAGCGTGAGCGCTCGAGGAAGCTGACTTTACATTGTGCCTTTTAGTATGTGTTTACAAATCAAGTTTAACTAACGATAATAATAAACTCAAATGACATTCTGGTTCTTGGGTGAGATTCTTTTACTTGAACACAAGGAGAAAGCTGGGCACACGTAATAAACATACAGATACATTAGTTAAGAACTTGAGACAAAACTGTACGACACATTACCACCCTCCAGAGAGTGGAATTTCGTGATGCTTCTTAGTAGGGTATAATATATAATAATAACAAATCTGCAAAACCAACACAATTACACCAAACGAAACGGGAAACGAATACAAACAATGCAACAAGAACGGGAACGTGGGAAGGGATTACATGTTCGCGGAAAGCACTTCGTTCGTTTGTTCCGAACTCTGAGTTAGTCTGTGTGTGTGTCTATGTGTGTCTGTGTGTTTGGGATGTAAGTACTGGTGCCTTCACCGAAATGTTACATTAACATTGATTGTAGAAGAGTTTGAAGTGTCAATGATAGGCACACGTACCGTAGGAATTTCCGACATCGCCGTTTCTCGTGTGTGGGATCAAGTTCACGTCGTTATGTTATGTTTCGCGTGCGTTTCTTGCGTCCCGGTTCGTTTAGGGATTTCTTTTTTCTTCTTCTATTGCTCCCCCTGTTTTGTGCGAAGTGTTCCCGGTGTTTAAAATTTGATTGTAGTGATGTGATGCTGAACGGCCTTTCCACAACCATAGTGCTCGGCTTCAGGCACACACCTGTTACTGCCTTTACAACATAGCGTTCCATCTTGCATTTTCGTCTAACTACACACGCACACACATGCTTACACATGAACCGACTTTGTCTTTTTAACCCCGCCAGCTCTACGGTTTGCTCTTGAGCGCATCGAGCGCTGCGGCCGGTGGCATTTCGAGCGACGCGGTCTGCTTCAGTTGCTGTTTTTTAGCGAACGCTAGCTCACTCGCACTGAACGTTTTGCTCTTTGGCGGTGGGGCCGGCAGGTGCATGTAGAGTGGATCGCGCAACCGGCGCAGATCGTGCTCGATTTCGGCGATCTGCCGCTTGATGTCGTTGTACTCGGCCAGATTGACGCCCGCCTTTTTGGCCGCCTTGTGCAGTGTGATCAGATGCTGGCGGTCCTTCACGTCCGGTAGCAGGTATTCCTAAAAGCGCGAGACCGTGTGTTGAATAAAAAGAGCAAAGTTTCTCGGGGACGTGGCCTTACCTGCTTCGTGAGCACGAAGTACGCGTACGCTGCCATGGCCGTGCCGTACGTGACGAAGTACGTCACCGGTTCCATAATATCCCACGAGTACTCCCACCAGGTTAGCCGGGCGAGTACACCGAACTGTACCGACATCAAACCCAATCCGACCCAGGTCAGCACATTTGTCTTCCGGGCCGCCTTCTGGTCCAGTTCGTTCTTTTTCTAAAAAAAAAGAAGGTCATAAATTAAGCCTCAAGCCCTCCCGCCTCCAGGCAAAGCGAACCCCCTGCCATGCGCTTACCGTTTCAAGTGGACCAAGCTTCTCGTTCAGCAGCTCCAGCTTGCCGTTTAATTCCCGTTCCTTCTGAATCTGGTGTTCACCCACGTGCAGCGCTTCGTACAGCTGTTTGGGAATAAAAAAGGAAGAAAAGAAGTGAGAAGCGAAGCTTTTTTTAAATTGTTGATGAAATTGTTTCCTACGGGGACTCCTAAATCATTCCCCCTTCACGGGAGTGTTTGATACGTATTCGAATCTCCAGGGGACTCGTGTTTAATTTGTTCAATGGAAACGATTAATTAGTAAACGGTTTAAGCGTTGGAATACCCCCCATGTGGGTTTGGAAGTTACGTACCCGGTTTTCGTACTGAAATTAGCTTTCCCGGGACACGTGTCCCCTTGTTTAGGGTGGAAATAGTACTCTATCAGGCATTGTGTTCGCTTTCGTTCGTGATCGGGGAAAGTTTCTTTCCAAGTTGGGCAAATTAGTTCCGAAATTAGGACGAACACAACGTTTGGTTGACGAACAAAACGACACTTTCAGTGTCAGTTAGTATTAAAGCGTGTTGAATGATTGGAAGGGATAGACGAAGTTTCGGAACGTCACGAAAAACACCGCTTACCTGTGCCACAAGCGCCTGGACGTCTCCTAATCTAGTGATTTCTTCTGAGGTAATTTTTTCACGCTTCGGTGGCTTAACGTAGTATTGTCTGTCGTTCAGATGCAACCTGGAATGGGTGTGAAAGAGAAAATAAACAGGGTAAACGACGGGCAATAAATATAGTTGGTATCAATTAAGCAACAAATGAAATACCCTGATGACAGGTGCGTCGTTTTGTAAGAAACATTTTTTTTACATGCCGTCAATTCGCAATTCATTCGCTTAAATTGCTAACCCACCCTTGGTTGGCCCTTAATCAATCTCTAAACAAAACAGGCACGGTAAACAGCAGATTGCCAGTGCAAAGAAAAAAAGCCCCCACTAATCCTTGTTCACAGTACAATTCGATAAAAACGTGAGTAGCATCGTATAATAATAGAACCCACCCCTTAGCTTCTTAGGCGAGATTAATTTTTAAATACTTCCACCATAAGCCACCGGGCGCCTCCATTGAGACGTACCGTCGCTTGCTGCGATCAAAGTGTACGCGTGTGTGTATGTGTGTGTGTTTGAACAAATAAACATAAACGATGCCATCGACCCACCAATACACCGACGTAAAGAGAGCCCTACGTTAGGGCACGCTTTTTCGCAACCAATTTTCTATCTTTGCTTCGAACACCACCAGGTGCTTCAGCTGCTTCCGTAGCGGAAACTTTTCATTTACCACCGAGGAAATCCGCTCATTCAGTGGCTCGTAAGCAACGGGAGGAACGGGGGGAACGGGAGGGACCCAAAAAAGCGTTCGCGGTTTCTGGCCTTTGCTTTTTTCATGTGCTGTTTGGTTTGGTTTAAGAAGTCGGTTTTTTTTAAATAAAAAAAAGATGTTGGATCAAACGGAAGCGTACGTCAAGTGGAATTTCCACATTTCCAGGCATAGAAAAGGTGTGCTTGATGTTGGGTGAACCGCAAGGACACGGTTTTTGGGAATTGGGAAAAGTGATGAATCATGCAAAAAGGTCAACGATCGATGAAAAATTCACATTTGCACAATGTTCCTTCTGCTGGTTCTGTCTCCCTTAAATAATTGATCTCATTCCAAAACCGTGCAACATTCATTTATGGCAACTTAGAACTGAATTCCTAAAAGGTTCGCTGGCGCACCGCAGCATTAATCTGCACACATCATCAGCGCTGCGGTCGCAAACCACAGACAGGCTGCACATCCGCTCCTTAGCATAATGGAGCATTTTCCGTTCGATTTGCATCAAACCTTCCACTGAGTAATCACTATACCGATGTTTGGTAGGGAAGCTGCACCGACTTCTTGCAAGATGCTTCCTTTTCGACGTGCACACACATACCAACGAACGGCGCAAAACGGATCGCAAGATTTATGGTGCAATTTTAAGCCACCGGGAGGTTACACGTCTTTGGCACGGTGGAAATTTATTACACAGCATTTGGCACATCGCGTGTGGGGGGATAGTAGTTGTGTGAAAATGGCGCACGAGAAAAACCTAAAAAAATGCTTCAAGAGCTTCGGTAGAAAAGAACCACGGGTTCGGTAATCACTGCTCAGAATTGACCACGGGATGTGCAATCGATCAAGCGGAATGGGGCTAACGACGTGGCGAGTGTGAAAGTGGACAGGCGAGGTGAAGGGAAGGGAAAGATTAGTCACTGCGGTTGACAGCTAATTAATGTAATGTTCTTGTTTGAGTGGATTTCATTGATTTTGAAGGATCGTCTGGGAATGGAGCACATCCGATGGATGGTACGCAAAAAACGGATATGATGACATTTGAGGTCGTTATCTACAGGCTTTGATAAAGTATTAGGACAGTCGGCGATGAGATGAGCACTTCGGTCGATTGAGCTGTTTCTAGTGATGGGGAGACTTGGACTTGGAGAAATATTATTCAACGTATGACTGTCAGACTGGTACGATTAAGAGAATAAAATTATTTTAAACGCCCATTTGTTTTCATCTGCATTTTATAAGAAATAGTACATTTATACAAGTGAGCCTCAAGCAAGTTAAAGTTAAAATAACTCTTTACAAATCTTAACAACATCCGCTACATTACAAAAATAATAATTGTATTTGAAAGATATGAGTTTTTTTAATCTCAACATTTGCCTATTTTCATTGGTGGTAAATGAGTTTTGAAACGAGTGTATGTTATGTTATGTACAAAAACAGAATTTTAACATTAGATTATAATAGAGAATCAGTTTGTTCGCGAGCGCAAATGTACAAAATAAATGGCTTTGTTCAACCATGCAAACAATTCGCACCATTTTTTATTGTCTAATTAAAGTTTGCCTAGCTGTTAGTCCATTCAGTCCATACAGCCGTCGAAAAACACCACTCATTGAGGCTATTAATTATCCTACCCTTGTGCTCTAGCAGCCGTCCACACACGGCCGAAAACATGATGTATTACAACAGTCAAGCACGTTCCCCTATGTCCTGCTGAAAGGGCCCATCATGCTTTGGGATGCCAATTTCCGGGGCTGTTTGTGGGTACATGATAATTGCGAAAAATCATACCGAAGGCATTTCCCGATGGGGAGAAAACTAATTTTCGCGTTACGATCGAACGCAGACGTGCGGAGAAGAAGCGCGAAAAATTAAATCCAAAACATCGAACCAGCACCGTTCGGAGATGCCGGGGCGTTGCTATGGCATCCAAGGTTTTGGACATGGCTAGGCAAGATGGGTGCGGATAAAATATCAATGAGATTATACGGCCCGAGCACAGTATCACCACGGGGGTTGACTTTCATTTCTGGAATCGTCGACCGACCGGTAAAGAACAAAATTAATCCACCCAGGGACAGGCCCAGGGTGGAACGAATGGAGAAAGTGGTGGTGGGCTTAGCTAAAACCAACTAACCATCGTGTCCAATCAAAAAACCAATCTGATTTTGACTTTCACTGCCATGCCGATGTGTTTGCTCCGATTCTGGTTTCGAGTTTCCTCGACGATGGAGCTCTCATATCGCAACCCATATCGGCTATCTATATCCTCTCAGCCTTGGGTCACTAAGAGAAGCCGATGGATCGATCGGGCCTTGGTGTTGTTTTTTTTTTTTATTTTCTATTATGGCGGAAAGTCGCTATCCCTCGATGGATGTTGATCTTCGGCCAGGTACCGGTATCATGGCGGAAAATTCGCACGGGAATGAATTAAATGAGTTCACGATGAATGTGCGCGATAGTGGCCGGAACGAGTGCAAATCCGAGCTAGGGCGAGCCACGATAATGAAACCACACGGTCACGGGAAGAGAATCGATTTGACCCATCGTGTCGAGTGGTGGTCTTGATCGTTGGAAGAAGGACCGACCGTCAGGAAAATCATCGTGTAGCCGGGGCTTTGAAATTTAGCATACGGAAATGGCATACAATTCTCGTTTCATTTTTAAACTATCGTGAGCTTTTTTTTTGTGGGCGAGATAAAAGATTCAGTGTGTTTGTTATGGAGAAGTAAAACGTATGCGATGATGGTTTGGTTTGGGCGATATCTATTTATAAAGGCTACGAGTTTCATGGTGGTTTTTTTTACTCCAATGTGCGATAATCATTTACTGAATCATGAAAATAATCGATTGTTATCTGTGGTGTTAGAGCGATTTAGATGAGAATCGAACATTTTATTAGAAAAAAAAAAATGTGCAGATGCAGAACCTCCAGAAATGTTTTTCTGTTTTCTTGTTCCATCAGCATTATGGTACAATAAAATAAATCGTATAAATAAAACATTTGGCTATTGAAATCTAACGTGATACTCCGAACCCAGAAAATGTCTTCCAGTGCTGGTTATTA
>JXWZ01012380.1:0-15275 GCA_000956215.1 Anopheles farauti No. 4
CCACACACACTAGTGCTTTCCGATTGGTAGCAACGTAAACCCACCTGTCGTCCGACAAGGCCCGGACGATGCAATAAACTTTCGAAAGACGTCAATTCAATGTCCATCTTGTTCGACATCCAAATGAAACATCTTCTGGGATGGTTTATGAGCGGTCGGTCGGGTATGACGTCGAAAGCAATCAATTTTCATCACTACACCATCAACGGCACGCCTCCAAGCGCGACCGCGCGAGATAGAGGCCGATTTACGGAGCGTCCTTCTAGCTACGGCTTCAACAAACTTCCCTCTTCAACGAGCTACCCGCTGCGATGCAGTGATGCGAGTTTCCTGGCACGCTTCGGAAGTGGACTTTGCTAGCAAGTGGACTTCCCTCCCTCTCTCTCGGAGTTGGGTGTTGCTGCTGCTTCCAACTGTCAGCGGCCGATCAACCACCGTTGAGAGTGATCGTTTAGTGCGGCAAACTGATTAACTTTCAACGTGTGTCGCCTTCCTGGTTTGGGAGGGATGTTAGTTGTTTTGCTCCCGTATCTCTTGATGGAGCTTACGCTATCCAAAAACGAAGACATGCTATAACATCTCTTCAGTAGACAGTTCTTCTGATTTCGGAAAAAAAATCACACAAAATTGAAATTAAACAGCAAACGTCAAACGTACTATCAATACCTACTATTTCACCGTCCGTCAAACTTCTCGTCGTACTTGGAGTTTGATGCGCAAAACGCTAAGGCCGTAGTCGTCGCATTTCCGTTCGGTTATACCTAAATCTCACCGGCCCCGGTGCCAACGATAGGCCACTTAATGATTTATATAAAAAAAATAGAAAAGTATGATGCCAAAAAAATAAACAACCATTCACCCTTTGGCAAGCATAAACATAGCCAGTCACCGTATCCCCTTCCAAACACGATCGCACGACTCATTCCGCGCCAGGTTGATGCTATCCAACTGGACAAACCAAATCGCACTCCCCTCCCTAGTGTGCGGGGCCTGCGAGTTGGGAAAAAAGCGACGAGCTGCTCGTCAAGGGTTACCAGTTTTTCTCAGCATACAACGATGCGCCCGCCGGATTGCTGCCTACCCCGTGTGCGACCGGGGTGTGTGTGTGTTGAGCGTTCAGTTCGGTTCGAGTGATCGCGGTGGACGGTCGCGTTTCGTTCCCGTACCAGGCCCAGCAAAAAGATAGTCCCCGTACACACAAACACACGTGGCTCACGTTTCAGCGCCACGGTTTTTTTGTCTTTTTGTGTCGTGCCGTGTCGAGTTCTTCGTGTCCGGAGTTACGCAATCGAACCCGGTGCATTGGTACATTGAACCTATGCTGTGAACCGTGTGGTGCTGTGCTGTGGCATGCCGACGCGCCGAGGTTTTGAAGGCCACGCTCGTTTACCGCCAAGATTGGAGTGCCATGTGGGGTCATCCAATTTGGTAGGTGGGACCTTAGCAAATTGAGGTTTCGCGTGTGCCCAACCACGTTGTTTCTAAAAATAAAGTGATCCCAATTTCCGCAACGCGGACAGAGCAGGGAGAGGGTGTGTAAGTGTGTGCGTGTGAATAGCTTTAAATTGTATCGTAACTCGTAATCGACTGGTGGTGCTTGGCAGCTGTTTGTTGTGACACAACTTCCCCGAGATAACAAACCCAGTTTTGTGGTGGTCAATAACAGAGGTGTTGATGTGTTGATTTTTTTTACTAGTTTAAAGTTAGGAAGTGTACCTAAAAGCATTTACATAGCGTTACCGTATCGGAGTGTTTGCCCTGGTGCGCATACCCTTCTCACATCATATGCAGTAAACATAAGCCCACCAAACGCGGAACGTCTAGTAGTGTCACTTTTGCAGTCCGGAAATCGTCTCAACCATGAAGAGTCTTAAAAATCCAAGTAAGTTTCGTACCGGTTCGGTGCGCCAGAACAATGAGTGTATAAGTGAGTGAGCGTGTGTCGATAATTTTCATTGCAAAAAAAAAACAATAAAACTTAACGTGAAACGACATAACCGGACTGGAGGCAAATCAAGTTGGCCAAGTAGCCTGCACATCTTTCCCATCTGCACTAGCGACAACTTTCGCTGTGTACTCTGTCACTCTTGAATAACCGTATCGAAGTAGGCATCCTTCCTCGTGTTCAACGGCAAAGTTGCGCATCGGCAGAACCGGTTTTCCGAAATTCGGAATTCGATTTGGCGCTGTCCACAAACTTGAACTTGACGCGATGACTTCGACAAGTAGCGGAATAGGTTGCGTCATTTGGAAGCTAAATTAAACGTGAAACATTGTTAAGGTTGACCATGTTTGTTAGAATAACATTATCTTTCCAAGCCGATTTGGGCATATGAGCTAACCTGTGTGTAAAATTTACTCAAATTTTGAGACAAAATCCTCACCATCAATCTTCTCGTTATCTGAAACGTTAAAAACCTCGTATGGCACAATCATTTCGTCCAAGATAGTCTCATCTAATAAGTAACAAAAAAAAGAGTTATCATCTTTCAACCAAGTGATAAGCGACCAAACACGCGTTGCCCTAACTTGATAAACTACATTCCACGGTCGGTTCTGGGCCGATCGGGACGGTCTTCCGCGTGTTTTCTCGGACAAGAATGACTTACCCAGCGTTGATCATGACCGTGGCACCCAGCCATTGGAGATTAGCGTTATCCCATTAGGTAGCCGTGCATGGCGGCGACCATACAATTAAGGCGTAACCGCGAATCACGCCTAAGAAGGCCGGCGGTGGAGGCGGTGGCCATGCTACTGGCACGATCTTTTTGCATACCATCGTCCCGCCGCTGTTAGATAATGATCACCTTGTCGCGAACGGTTGATGATGATTAGTCACCTGTCCCTTGACCGGTGGGTGGGAGCACTAATTAAACTCCACCGGAGCGTGTTTTTACTACGAAGAAAGATATCGAATCGCTTTGTGCGATCGTATGGTGCATGGATTCTTGGAAAAGCGACGTACCAAAGGTGCTTCTAATCGGACCGAATGAAACACTTCCTGCCCCAAAGCTGTTATCCTTGACATTAAATATGTGTTTTTGTACCGGACAGATGACCCATTCCAATCAGATCCAATTAAACGATCTTCGCATTCATTGACCGCTGTGTACACAACACGCACTAACTCGTCTTTTCACTGTATTCCCTTCGCAGGAGTATGGGTGGGCATGAAGCCGGTCCGTGCACATCTCGACACGGCCAAGTTTATGTTCTTCTATGGGTAAGTATGTTTGGTCTCTCTAAAATCTTCCTCCAAGCATCTATTTTAACTCTCCACGAATTATCGCTCAAAAAAAAGACCAAATTTCGAGGACCACGAGACGTATAGTCTCGAGAAGGCAGAAGACATCCTGCAGCATGCTCGCTTTGACAAGAACAAGAAGACGGTCATGTACTTCCACGGCTACATCGAGTCGCCCGAGGTGGAAAGCGTGCACGTAATTGCCGATGCGTACCTGAAGCGGGGCGATCACAATACCATCATTCTCGACTGGGCCCAGCTTGCCGATGGGAACTATCTGCTGGAAGCCGTACCCAACTGCAAGAAGGTAAGCGAGCCGCCGCTATCAAACATTCTGCTGCCGTTATTTACCCACTAACGTTAACATCTTGCTTTTTTTCCAGCTCGGCAGCTACCTCGGTGCGGTCGTACTCCGTATGATCAATGCTGGCCTGAACGTGGACAGCCTGCATCTTGTCGGCCACTCGCTCGGTGGCCAGTTGGCCGGCTACATTGGCCGCACTGTGATAGCGCAATCGGAGAAGCGCATCAAACTGAACCGAATTTCAGCGCTCGATCCCGCCTTCCCACCGTTCTATCCGGGCATCTTCGCTACGGCACTCAGCTCCAAGGACGCGGAGTTTGTCGATGTTATCCACACGGACGCGTGGCTGTACGGCGCACCGGTTAGCACCGGTACGGCCGATTTCTGGCCCAACAATGGCAAAACCTTGCAGCCTGGTTGCCCCAAGCGAAACTACAAACTGCTCACCGACAATGGTAATGGGCAAACTTTGCAAACTAACATGATTTGCTGAGTGTTGTTGCATTGTTTATTTTTGCATTATTTTCTGTTTGTTTATAGCATCCCTTATAATGCATGTTTTTAATTTCCGTTTCGTTTTCGCTTGTGTTTCTGTTTGTTTGCTTTCATTTTTTGTTCTTTTTTTTCTTATTTGTATATTATATGCATATGTCCTGCATTGTTCGTCCTGCTCACAATGCCAATACAACCGCATGAACTCTTTGTCTCCCGTTCAACCCATCCTCTCTCCTACCTTACCAGCCAAAGCATTCCGGCATAACTCGTCCGAAGGTTCTCATTTTATTATTATTATTTTCTTTTTATTGTGCATGTTCAAAGGAGCTATCGTACTCCTGCTAGCTACCGATAGCTGAAATGTTCATTTCTCATGTACGTTTCCTTATGTTTCCTCTCTCAAAACAGACTTGTGCAGCCACCGGCGATCGTGGTGGTTCTGGGCGGAGAGTGTGGCCGAACACAGCGTGCCATCGTTCCACTCGGTGCGGTGCAAGTCGTGGGACGATTTTAAGGACGGCAAGATTGATCGTGCTGCCCCGGTCGTGCATATGGGAATCGATTGTAGCTCAGAGTAAGTGCAGCTGTATGGTGACGATTGCTTCTAAGATAAGCTAATTAAATTTCAATCGTTTCAGTGCGAAGGGTGACTATTACCTGCAGACCAACGGTGCCCCACCATATTCCAAAGGAGTGTCCGGCTCGAAATTTGAATAACGTTGGCTTTATTTGCTTAGCTGTAAGAATGCAAGTTACCCGTGTACAAAATGGTTTTTAGTAAAGACAATAATACTATTAAAAGTTTGTCTGCGAGAATAATATGTGAAAGAAGGCATAATAAATGGACAAAAATAAACGGGTTTTGAATAATCTCTCCGTCAAATGCTTCGTTGCGGACCGCTTGATTGTGTCATGTATTGCATTGCATACTTTCTGGCGTTTATAGTAACTATTATTTTATAGCAAGCTGCTTCCAGCAACACTATGGATCTGAGCTATAAACGAGTATGATCAGAATTATTTAGGTAAAGAAATTATATTAAAATTCAAGGGTGCAGTTATTATAAAATGTGGAACAAATTATACATTCTTTTGCTATATTATGCAGCATTATGATATCGATGACAAAATACTCCACTTCACTCGTTTCAATGATAAGCTTCCTCCTATTGCGTAAAAGCTGACACAAATACCTTCTCCGTTTTCGTTTTCCGCCACCGTATCGAACGATCGGCCTGTTAAGTCTGCCCGGGACTATCGAACACATTACATCAATCGACTCCCAGACTCCAGCCGCTTCCTTTACCATTGCTCCAGAAACAGGCAGCCTTCGATCGGGGAACGTTCACTTCACGGTCCCTCCGAAGAATTTATCCCGGCGATCCGGTTTTCCACCGGTGCTCTACGACACATTCAGGCGCAATAACAAACAAATGATAGTGCCGTTTTTCACCACACACTCTTGACCGGTTTTCGCATTGCTCGTGAACTTCAAAGCAAGTTTTCGCTTTGTCCCGATTTGTATCCCTGGCTGTTCTGGTGCGGGCAGTGTGTGCTGAGTGTGTTGCTAAGCAACGGCAGCACAAGAATAGTTCTCTATGTGTGGTGGGTATTTTTTGTCTAAACGAAATTATGAGTTTATAAACAAACGGTGAAGCCTTTTCCAAAATTAAAAGCACGGCAAGTGAGTGGGAAACCCTCCAGGCACCTGCCCACCGTGCTTGGCAAAAGCTCTCACACGCACACAAAGCAGCCGAGCCTAACGTGCATGGCTGAGCATGCTTGAGCTGACGGGTGGTTCGCACACCCGATCAGAAACAAACCAAAGAAAATTCATTCCTGCTTCTGCACTCGCCCAGTCCGGATCGCTCTTTAGTGTGGGGTCGTTTGATCTGCTGTTTGTGTGCGTATGAAAAGAGTTAATATTATAATACAGCTAGTGCATTAATGTGTGTTGAATTTGCTACCGTGAATTCAGTTTAAAATTGTTTTTGAAAAAAATGTATGGTGTTGAAGTGAATTGATGAAAAATTAACATAAAAATACGGAAAGACCGAAGCTATTCTCTTCCAACATTGATTACAGCAATTGATTCTAATCACACCCTGCTAGCTGCATTCGAACCGGTGCTATCCCGCTTTGCCAGTCTTCGCTCCCGTTTCGTGTTCCGATTCTGTGCGAAGGAAATTCTATCTCCACCCGGGCGATAGTTATGCCCAATTTGTGGCTACGCATTACGTGAAACCGTGTGAGGCTGTTGTTACCCGAAAATAATCCACCCGATTTTCCGATGTAATTGTCGAAAACTTGGGAGCTTGGGAGTGTCAGTGCCAGTGCGGGAAACTAGTGCGAAACCAGTGCTCGCGCACCACCGATTTGTATAATAACAAGCGAGAAAAAAGCATAATGAGATTATTAGTCGGCGTACTTACCATTCTATCGCTGCTCGCAGGTAAATTGTGTTTCTGTTTTGCAAGTAAAAAGTGCTGTTTACATCCATTCGTTCAGTTCTGATGGAGCGAAATCTTCCCACAAGCTTGCCCCAGGCGCGCTTGTTTTACGACCACTAATGAGCGGTTGATTAGTGATCGTTTTGTGTGTGGTGTGTGTGTGTGTGTGTGTGTGTGGTTCTTTTTAGTTTGTTCCTCGATGTGTGTTAGCGTGTGTGCTTGAGAAATAATAAATTTGTCCTTCGTTCTCACCTTCCATTTCGATGGTTTGCGCAGGGATAGGCGCCATCTTTCAGGGCGGCGTACTGGATCTCAACTTCTTTCGCTGCATGTGGACCAAAAACTACGAGTGCCCGCACGAGGACATCAAGTTTTTCCTCTACACACCGTAAGTATTTGCGCGCGTGGTATAACATAGCAACGCTCGATGGGAACACCGATGCTTGGCTTCGGAAAATGTTCGAGAAAAATGTTCCCTTCGCACACGCCGAAAATCACTTTTCATACCACTTAAATTGTTCAATTGTTTATTGTTACCGAATCGTGCACCGGTTGGAAAATGCTTGGGGTGATCGTAAAAATAATCAGAACGCGCGTTGCCACCAGAAAGCGGAATTTCCACCGCGGGAGGTTTTGGAGCACATCGTATCCGCTAATTTTTGTTTTTTATTGCACATCACTTTTCCTTCCATTGAATGTTTTTCGGTTGGCTACCTGAAGAGACTCCGAGTGTCGACACGTGTTGTTGAGAGTGTTGGCCGTTACCGGTGAAGATAAATAATAAAACGAACCGTTGTTCAAGCTTGCTTGTACCTTCGAGTTGGTGCACACTGAGTTTATTTAAGCGGGTGAGCTTAAACCACACAGCCAGACACAGCCGATCGATGCACTTTGCTTGTTAAAAACGGTTAACGATCTAGTACGTTGATGCGTTTGTTTGCTTTCGTTTCCTTGTAGCTAACAGGAGTCATGCGCCCTTCCCATGATAAAGATCGATTACCATTAGAGTGTATACGGTCATCAGAGAGTGCACAGCAATTATTCATGTCGTTAAGGTGCTTTAAACGCAATTTCATTGTTGATTATTTTTCATACAAAAAACTATCTACTCTAGCAACAGTTTATGATTCGGATTTTGAATTCCTCCTATCCACAAAAGCACGAGCACATTCAGCTCATACTAGACACCTTCACGACCGGCTTTCATTTCGGGCTTAAGCACTGGACATTCCGGTTTCGCTAGCTATTATTGCATGCGTTTGCGTTTCCTTCGGGAATCGGTAAATAAAATAGTCACCGGACGCGTACCGCAGATTCAGATTCAATTGCACAACCGGCTGCACTTGTACCTTCGCCGCAACCCACACATCCGCACAAACGCCCAGGAAAGAAAGAGAACCTCTGGAGGATTTGCTCATTTGTGGGTCACTGTGCTACTAAACCCATGGCGGTTTCTCGGCTCAGCGGAGGATGAGGACTCTTGTGGGTTGCAAAAGCTAGCGAAAACTTGAAATTCCCCAGTGTCCGTAGTCCGGGGAATGGTGGGAAGAATTTTCCACTACCACCACTCCTGAATGTACCGCAGCCCCTGCCAGGAGCCCTTAACCGGTTCGTGGTTTTCACTTTCCACGGTAAGGGTCGGGATAACGGACTTCACGCACCGTCGCACGCAGTGAGAGTGAAATTTCATTATCATAGTACACTTATCATCATATCCATGGCGGGATGTCGGACGGATCCCGGTGCAGTCAAATGCGAGCCCTTCCTTCCTATGTCTGTGGCACATTAGCATCGGAGATGCCGGTGTTCACTACACCGGTCTGATGGTTGTAGATCGATTAAGATAATTAGCGGACGGTAATCAACATCCCGCGTTGTCGTTAAACATGCCCATTGTGGTACGCGATAAGGTCAATGTCGGGTATGTGTGTGGTAAAAGTGGGCTGTAGGGCTTCTTTCATCTAAGGGGAGGAGTAACTACTTTCATTAAAGTGTGAAGGAGCGCCAGAACAGAGGCTACTTGGATAGCATTTTTTATGGATAAATTCGAACAAAAAAAGCATGAAAAAATATCCTGAAAAAATACCTAAATGGATAAGTAATCATAAAAATATAATAAAATCTCAATAATAAAGCATATTCCAAAAAGAAACATCTTCAATTGTTTTGTAAATTTATTGAAAAGCTCTCAAAACTCATGAAAAATTATGCAGCCAACGTTTTAAAAATAGCACACCACATTGAAGTACCGTTCGTGACCCTTCACTGTGTATTGTTCAAATACCTATATAATAAAACAATCACCTCATGCGCTCATTACATCACTCGCGAAACATTCTGGCACCCTTTCCACCCGTGAGGTCAACGCAAACCGTCAGGCACCGATTGATTATCTTACGATCGCTTTCAACTCAAAGATGTGAAATTATGCACACATATTCTACCTGGCACGGGCTCAATCTGCGCGGCTTGTTCCGTTAATTGAAAGCTCCAAGCTCCAAACGCGGTGCGTGAGAGGTTTCTTCGGCTTTTCTTCCGCATGCCGCAAACCGTTTAACGTGTTCCGAGGGGCCCGTTTTAATAATCGATGAAATAATAATACGTTGCAAGCGAGCGGATCTTCCCCATTGCTGTCGATTGATCGCTGTCTGCAAAATTCTAGCCCCAGCTCAAGTGTGCCTAACTGTTTCGATCAATTACCCGCAGACGAACGAGAAAGGCATTCCGAATAGGGTTCACCGTCGGCTGCAATGGAGTTATTATGTGGGTTTTATTTTTAACTTATTCAGCTCGTCACACGGAAGCGAATTCCATCCGGAAGCCACTCTCGCTCTGAGCAACCAGTGAGATGACATTAAGACTTTCGATTTCTTGTGATTGCGCTTGCACAGGACCATATGTCCCCTTCATGGCTTGGGAAAATGTACAGAATCCTCATATTGCAACGTTTTCTTCCTCAACAAACAAACAGCGCCTAATGCGCCAGTCAATTCCACTCACCCTTGCTGACACGTTTACTTCCCGCGATGATGAGCTTCTCGAGCCTTTTGTTTTTTTTTTAGCTGTCGCGGAGGATCTTTTAACCATTTACGGAGCACGCGAGTCGTGATCGTTTCGTTGCTTCCGATGTTGTACATGTAGGGTTAACACGGGACCACGTGCAGCTCGCGCGTAGATCAAGTAGCGATCAGGCGGAACAGAAAGCGCCATCGTTCGTTTTCTTCGTTTCGGGTTCGTTGCTTGCACATTGAAGTCACCAGATGCGCTCGGCGCTTTCAACTGGAGTTCGTGCGATTCACCGACTGCTAACGATGACATACATTAATGTGTGCGGGTTCTGTTGCACGCTTCCCGCACGCTGGTGCATTGCATTGCACATTCGTCCAATTTCATCTTTCTTCCCAGGGATGGTAAATATCTCGAGAAATGCCTAACACCTTCGAGCGGCTTGGCTTACACGTACGGATAGCTAACTGCATTCTGGTGTAATTCCTATCGATCAACACCATCGTCAGACCCGCATTACGTCAGCGTAATTAACCGGGTGTTGATCCGAGGGCAACAGATCATGGGACGTAAACGAGGGAAGGCAGTGGAAAGTGAAAGTACGGCCAGGAACAAAGCTTGTGGTACGGCAGGAAACGGTGACAGCGATTCTGCTACTGGCAAAAGGAAATAAAGCCGACCTAACCTCATGCTGCACCCTTGACTGATACGATTTTAAATTGAGCTGTAAATCGAACATGCTCCCCGTTCGTCACCTTATTTCAGTCGATAATAAAAGAGTGGCGAATTACATCCGTATAAATTCGTATAAGCTCTCCATCTACCCCATCGTTGGTATGGGAAAAATGTGTGAATTTTTGTTTCCACCAAGTACCTTATCGTACCGCACAAATCGCACAACAACCGAGGAAGTTGGATGATGCAAGTGGCTGCTCGGTGTGTGAATCAATTCTTTCTCCCCTATGGTTTCTCTTAAGACAATCAGCCACTTCCTTCCTTTTGTGCAGCGAAATTAATCGCATCCGAGTTGACATGAGTTTGGTGTTTCTTTGTGTAAATTAATATTTTATTTGCACTCCCCCACCACCCCACCAGGCTTACTGCTGTGCGAATGAGCGGTTCATTAATAACAATTACAAGGCGTCGTTCGTCGCAGCAACAATTGTCTACCGTTTGTTTCATCTTCGTTCGAGAGGAGAGTGCACGAGTGAAGCGAAGAAGAGTGAAGTAATTTTCCACTTCCACCCGGTACGGTTCTTCCGCGTGCTTCCGATCCCAGCGACTGTTTGTTTCCGCTTTTCCGATCGCGTGCACACCACCTGATCGTGAGTACGGGCGATCTCATTTACATACACCCGGGCAGACAGAGGCAAGGTGGTGACGTTCTGCACCAGGGCGCCGTGTAACGATAATTCGACAACCCGTAAAATCGGGCCCGTTTCATCTTCCGCTTTTACTTCGCAAACGCAAACCGCTAACTCTCACTAATGCATGACTCGTTTGCGTGCCTTTTACCCATCAGGACGCTTCGCAAGGGCCGCATCATCGACATGAACAAACCGAAGACAATTTTCAAGGCCGGCTTCAAGACGAACCAGCAGACGGCAATCATCATTCACGGTTTCAATGGGACACAAACTAGTCGGCACATCATGTTCCTGAAGGATGGTAAATGCTTTGCATACATTTTGTCAAAGAAAAACGGCTTTAAAAGTGTTTAAAATTTAAAACATACGAAAAAACAACTCACGAATGAAAGGAAACGCTTAAAGCTCAAGCGAAACGCTTCATTCGTTGGTGAAGCGTTTTTGTGAAAGCTTTCCAAAAGCTGCCCGGTTCTTGTCACGGAACGCTACAAATGTGGCGTGAGTTGGTTTCGTGTATCGAAATTTGCTTTCTTTTCGATTTATTCAATCTTTTTACATATTTGTTGCAATAATTAGACGTAAAAATATGAAACTAATAAAAAATGGCTTGATTAATTTCATTTGAAACTATTCCCAGCCTATCTATCCCGCAAGTTCAACGTATTTGCCGTCGACTGGGAGGTGTTGTCCCAATATCCATGCTATTTTTCTTCCCTCTCCAACACAAAATTAGTAGCACAGTGTACAGCTCAGGTATGGTTATGATTATGATTTTGTTTTGCACAAAATAAATAAATGATTAATATCTTATTAATATCTTCACAGCTCTACTCCTTCCTCACGTTTGCCGGTTGTACGAGCAAGCAGATAACATGCGTAGGCCATTCGCTGGGAGCACACATCTGTGGTATGATGAGTAATCATCTGACGAAAAAACAATATAAAATCATCGGTAACGTGTAGAGAGATGTTATCATCGCAAAGGATTCTATCGTTCAACCATAACTTTCTCTTAAACAGGATTAGACCCAGCGCGGCCACTCATAGAGAAGCACGCATCGAAAAAGTTCCGCCTAACTCGGGACGATGCACGCTCCGTGCAGATAATACACACGAACGCCGGTTTGCTTGGCCAGAGTTCGTTTACCGGACGGGTAGATTTCTGCATCAACGGTGGACAGGTGCAGCCGTACTGTGAAGGCGATCGGATAAGTATGCAGTCGGTGACAGCTTTTCTTTACTCCCAAGCTTATAATGCTACCTTGTCTTCCGTTAGAACAAGCACGATGTAGTCACTTCCTGAGCGTTTGTTACCTCGCGAATGCCATCCTAGCGGGCAGACCGATGCGAGCGGTACGGTGTCCATCCGGATGCGTTGCCGACAACCGGATACCATTCGTCAAGTCGAACCGGGTGCGATTTAAATGGCTCGCCGTTGGGCAGGACACACCGGGAAAGTATGTGTTTCAAATGATTCTTTATCGATAAAAAAATTTATACTAACATGTATTTTATTGCTTTAGTGTCACTGGAGGATATTGTGTGCACATGGAGCAGAACATGAACTGTCCGTTCAACTGATGCAAATCGGACTAACACCGGCAAGATGCAGTGCAATTCGTGGAGGACAAGCATTTGGTTCTACAAATACCAGTATTAGCGCAGGAATACGTTTAGTTTTTAATGGATATCGTTTATTTTATCGCTGTAAATAAATCACTTTATCGTAGCTGATAGCCGTGTTGATCCGTTTCTCAAGGGCCGAACGAAGACGGAACTTCTCCTCGACATGTTTGTAAAACATAAACTATTCGGAGCGGGGTTACGCTTCAGTTTCGATTCAGCTGGGCTACTTGGATGAACTCTCGCACACGAACTGAATGAAGCGTTCATTTCATCAACACAACGGCAACTGCAATGGCCGAAACGTGCCCGGAATGGCAAAACCGAATATAGGATGAGTGTCGACATCGGTTTGGCATTTGAAGAAGCTTCTACACCCCTTTTTTGTGTTGGCTTTCTTTCGAAGACACTTTCCTATTACCGAACAGTTAATTTGCGGCGTCATTCACAAAGATTAGCTTGAGGCTATAGAAAAAAAATGCCACACGTCCGCCACGCGTCCTATTTTTATGCAACAATGGATGATCTTTAAATGATTGTGTCGGTACTGTGCAAGGTAAGTGAGATCTCGTGAGCTAAAAATAGAGAATGAAGGTATAAAAACAGTTGTGCAAAATAGTCCTAATTTATTCCAATCTAAACAGCCATACCGGCTTAAACTATTTGATCTTGATTTTTCGCATGCTTGCTCTAACCTTCCTCTCTCTCTCTCACACACTCTATCGCTATCTTTCTTTAGTTGTTTTTTTTTTCTCACCCGATGCCACCCCGTCTATCGTTCTAATGAATTTATCATCTAGCGCAATTATCCTCCCCATCCGTTTGACAGTTTCAAACGATCACCCGCCCCACCGGAACCACCATGATGGTGGTAGTGCGCTAGATGGTGATGGTGGTGGTGGTGTGGTGAAAATGTTGCGCCTAACGGTTTAAGCAGCCGTGAAAGAAAAACCTAAACGGCGAACAAAGATGTGGCGTTCCGCATGCGGTACCGAGCCGGTTCATTCCAAGCGATGAACGCTCAGGCTCATGGTCGGTGCAGTGTGAGCCACAGGGTCTGAAGCAGGGCCGTTCAGACTGGCCGACACTCGAAGCGCTTGGTAGCGGTAGTGCAGACCAGCGGCAGGTTAGTCGCTTGCTAGGGTTTGATTTGTCCGGGCCTACCTGTCCGGTGGCGTTTGTGTTGTGAGTGTTTCAGCAAAAAAGCCTGGTTGCTGTTCAAAGAAAAAAAAAATCCGTCAGAATGGTGCTGCTAGTGAAGATCGTCCTCAGCTCGATGCTGATCAGCGGTGGTGTAATGATTTGTAAGTGTTCTTGAGCCATCAAGGTCGATCGATCGTAATCGCCATCTCATCTCATCATCGGAAAAGTGGGCGGGAAAGACGGGCGTTGTAGTGAGTACAATCTGCGTAGGAAAAATGATCCTGAAAATGTCACAAAAAATGTGCGTGTGAGTCTCCGAGTGCTCGTCGAAGCGACGAACCCGGCACCAGTCACTCAAAGCCTCAAAGCTTCCAGTAAATCTACGGAAAATGAGTGTTTGCTCGTCATTTTTGTTTGCATTGCATTGCAACAATTTTGGGGACAGAAAAGCAACACAGAACAGCTCGTTCATCTCAAACAAAAGAAGCAATCGTTAATAATACCATAAACAGCGACGGTAGTAGAACGAACAAAAAAAAACAATAGAAAACCATCGACACGAATCATATGGCTTTTTTGCGTGCATGTGTGCATGCGCACTGGTGCGGAGTAAGTCGTTCACTTTCACGGCTCAGCCGACGAGCCGGGCCAGTTTAACCTCCAACTACTACCTAGCTCACTGCTTGGCGCCTGCCTATGTTGCCGGTGTGTACTAATTTTTCGTTCTGTTCCTATCACAGTCTATCCACCTATAGTTGTGTCTTTGTGCATTCAGCACGTTTGACTCACAAACACATCTCTCTACTGTCTGTTTTTAAATTAGAACACGCGTGTTACTGTATGCAAAAAAACACAAAAAAAACTCGCTTCCTATGTTCTATCTCTAAGCTCACCTACACACGCTCTCACAACCACTTCATGTTTTCCGTGAGACTCTTTCCCTATTTTCATCTGCACCCCGTTTTTCATCACTCACCCGTGCACCCCAAAACTCTGTTTGTCGAGCATAATTCTCGTGAAAGCATATGATTCGATCTGGTTTTACGTTTGTGCGGTTTTTCGTCGTGGAAAACAAAAATAAAACATCAAAAATTACCAACGCCTCCTGTGTTCCCGCGGCACGGAACGCTAAATTCGAAACGTCAAAAAAAAACGCTATCGCGCGCACACACACACAACAAAAAACCAACCGCAAGACCAATTTATAGATGCCCAGGCGCAGCATCTGCTGGCACAGGCCCTCTACCTCGGCGATCCGGACTCGTACAACACGACGCGGGATGACTGCGTGTGGAAGCGGGGCAACGGACAGGACGTCTGTCCGGACGAGGACATCAGCATCCTTCTCTACACGTCCGGCATCGTAAAGGATAAGTTTAAGGTAGGTATTGAGCTGCAGCTGTAACTAGGACAATATGGATAACGTAAATCAGCGCTAGTCACCAGAACACGCGAGAGAAAGAGAAGGCGCTAGATTTTTAGACGATGTCTAGTCTCGGACACGTTTGCTCCAAACGAATGGATGGCTCGGTTTTGAACGTCAAGGTTGCCTTGGTAACGGCGCGGCCTTTGTCGACCACCGGTCAGTCGTGCAGAAGGGAACGGGTATGCACCGTAAGTGCACTTTCGTACTGCCAAAGTGC